>OV815995.1:50027758-50233583 GCA_929113495.1 Andrena minutula | reverse complement strand
TGCTTCCTGTATGTTTGCTTCGTGTCTGAAAACTCAAATTTAAACCAATTCCACCGATCCAATTGTCTGGTAGCTTTGCAGGCGTGCGTAGTTTAGATGGCAATATAATATTTCACTTAATATTAATAATTCACCCGAGGGGGTGAAAAAATTATACAGCCATAATGAACACTATAAAATGTGTGAAATCTCCACAAAATTACTTTTTTAAAAAAAGGTACAAAAAAGAGGGCCAAGTATATAATCTCATAAAAAAGAATCCCATTTAAAAACATTGTCATAAATTAATATAAATTTATTAATCTGCTATATATTCAACTTTACAAAAGTAATGATATACAACAATTGCGCCAATTATCACACTGGCTATTTACACACAGAACAAAATGTATTCAATAATATTAAGCAGATATATTTTTATACAAATAAATATTTTAATACGAATAAATATTTGATTCAAAATACTTGGCGCTGCGCAACCGAAAAAATGTTAATTGCCTTAGTATTAATTAATAATTTACAACAACTCCATTACAATATAAAATACATATACATACACATATTAGAAACGCAGTCAGATTTATTCTACATATATTTAATTCTAATACCATGCGTAGCATATGCACACGCACACACACGCGCGCGCGCACACACACACGTACAAGAAAGAAAGAAAAGGATTAATGCAATTTATTACATATTTATTGAGTTTAGCAACACCAATTCGGAGCGCAGCGCCAAGTATTTTGAATAAAATATTTATTCGTATAAAAATATATCTGCTTAATATTATTTAATACATTCTTTCTTTCTATAAATAGCCATTATGAGTAATGGAATTTTAGCTGTGCATATGTAGCTGTGTCACCACCTCGTCTGTGGTTAAGGTTTCGCCCCGTTGGATACTCCGACTACCGACCCTTGGTAACTCGCACGTTACAGACCGCTGGTGTGTCGGTAACTTATCGACCATCGGCAACCCGCACACCACCGACCGATGATGTGTCGGCAATATAATAGAATTAGAAATAAATAATTATAATTATATTAGAATTATATTAGAAATAAATAATTAGAATATAATAGTATGAAGATTTTTACACAAGAAGTATTAATCAGATTGGCGTCAGATGGTTATCAGGGTATATGAATATACATCTATGTATTATTATACTATTTATGTCTTGCAATTCAGCGTGATAGTATTATAGCCATAATACATCATCGTATTTAAACTAATTAAAACCATTAATTATATTACGATTTTCATACATTTTGTTAAATAAACATTTGAAGAATATGATATTATATTGATAAATAAAACTCGTACCTAATAGTTTAGTACTTTTCTTTATCTTATGAAAACTTTTTTAATAAACGTGTAATATAACTTGTTTTCATGGAACTTTTATTATAACGATTCTAAAACATCTACGTAGGTAAGTATTACATATAAATAACACATTCCGGATATCAATTTAACTGTAAGAATTATTTAATATTCTTGTAGTACTATCCATTGAATAGTATCTAGTATTTGTTACAACGATTGAGAACTTTTTTAATATCGGTGACCAAAATATATGTTCCTGTTATAGAGACTGTTATAGAGATATCTTTTACCAACATTTTGTGACCAAGGCGTTGCTCGAATTATGATTCCAACCTCTGAAATAAATTCCTTTTTATTTTTGGATGTCGTGGGCAGTGGTGGGCAGTGATGGATAAAGACACGAAATTTCTGTTTTATACACGACTCGTGTCTTATACGTCGTATACGTCGTTATTGTCGTGTATGCCGTGAACGTCGTATAGCGCTAGAATAAAAATAACTAACCTATAAAACATTTTTCGCATAGGTTATTAAGAGTGCCAATTTATTAATAATTATAATTCTGATTAAAAAAATTAAATTAAATTAAGTTACACTGACGAAAAATGGATATTGATAGGTTAGTAAAAGAAATTTTATTAGCTATTTATGCTGATAACTGACATTTTATTAGCTATTTTCGGCTACCCTCTGCACCCCTGACACTTTATTGGCTATTTTCAGCTACCCTCTGCACCCCTGACATTTTATTAGCTATTTTCAGCTACCCTCTGCACCCCTGACCTTTTATTACCTATTTTCAGCTACCCTCTGCACCCCTGACATTTTATTAGCTATTTTCAGCTACCCTCTGCACCCCTGACATTTTATTACCTATTTTCAGCTACCCTCTGCACCCCTGACACTTTATTGGCTATTTTCAGTTACCCTCTGCACCCCTGACATTTTATTAGCTATTTTCAGCTACCCTCTGCACCCCTGACCTTTTATTACCTATTTTCAGCTACCCTCTGCACCCCTGACATTTTATTAGCTATTTTCAGCTACCCTCTGCACCCCTGACATTTTATTACCTATTTTCAGCTACCCTCTGCACTCCTGACATTTTATTAGCTATTTTCAGCTACCCTCTGCACCCCTGACCTTTTATTAGCTATTTTCAGCTACCCTCTGCACCCCTGACACTTTATTGGCTATTTTCAGCTACCCACTGCACCCCTGACATTTTATTAGCTATTTTCAGCTACCCTCTGCACCCCTGACATTTTATTACCTATTTTCAGCTACCCTCTGCACCCCTGACATTTTATTACATATTTTCAGCTACCCTCTGCACCCCTGACATTTTATTAGCTATTTTCAGCTACCCTCTGCACCCCTGACCTTTTATTACCTATTTTCAGCTACCCTCTGCACCCCTGACATTTTATTAGCTATTTTCAGCTACCCTCTGCACCCCTGACATTTTATTAGCTATTTTCAGCTACCCTCTGCACCCCTGACCTTTTATTACCTATTTTCAGCTATCCTCTGCACCCCTGACATTTTATTAGCTATTTTCGGCTACCCTCTGCACCCCTGACACTTTATTGGCTATTTTCAGCTACCCTCTGCACCCCTGACATTTTATTACCTATTTTCAGCTATCCTCCGCACCCCTGACATTTTATTAGCTATTTTCAGCGACCCTCTGCACCCCTGACATTTTATTACCTATTTTCAGCTACCCTCTGCACTCCTGACATTTTATTAGCTATTTTCAGCTACCCTCTGCACCCCTGACTTTTTATTAGCTATTTTCAGCTACCCTCTGCACCCCTGACATTTTATTACCTATTTTCAGCTACCCTCTGCACTCCTGACATTTTATTAGCTATTTTCAGCTACCCTCTGCACCCCTGACCTTTTATTAGCTATTTTCAGCTACCCTCTGCACCCCTGACACTTTATTGGCTATTTTCAGCTACCCACTGCACCCCTGACATTTTATTAGCTATTTTCAGCTACCCTCTGCACCCCTGACATTTTATTACCTATTTTCAGCTACCCTCTGCACCCCTGACATTTTATTACATATTTTCAGCTACCCTCTGCACCCCTGACATTTTATTAGCTATTTTCAGCTACCCTCTGCACCCCTGACATTTTATTAGCTATTTTCAGCTACCCTCTGCACCCCTGACCTTTTATTACCTATTTTCAGCTATCCTCTGCACCCCTGACATTTTATTAGCTATTTTCGGCTACCCTCTGCACCCCTGACACTTTATTGGCTATTTTCAGCTACCCTCTGCACCCCTGACATTTTATTACCTATTTTCAGCTATCCTCCGCACCCCTGACATTTTATTAGCTATTTTCAGCGACCCTCTGCACCCCTGACATTTTATTACCTATTTTCAGCTACCCTCTGCACTCCTGACATTTTATTAGCTATTTTCAGCTACCCTCTGCACCCCTGACATTTTATTAGCTATTTTCAGCTACCCTCTGCACCCCTGACATTTTATTAGCTATTTTCGGCTACCCTCTGCACCCCTGACACTTTATTGGCTATTTTCAGCTACCCTCTGCACCCCTGACATTTTATTACCTATTTTCAGCTATCCTCTGCACCCCTGACATTTTATTAGCTATTTTCGGCTACCCTCTGCACCCCTGACACTTTATTGGCTATTTTCAGCTACCCTCTGCACCCCTGACATTTTATTACCTATTTTCAGCTACCCTCTGCACTCCTGACATTTTATTAGCTATTTTCAGCTACCCTCTGCACCCCTGACTTTTTATTAGCTATTTTCAGCTACCCTCTGCACCCCTGACATTTTATTAGCTATTTTCGGCTACCCTCTGCACCCCTGACACTTTATTGGCTATTTTCAGCTACCCTCTGCACCCCTGACATTTTATTACCTATTTTCAGCTATCCTCTGCACCCCTGACATTTTATTAGCTATTTTCGGCTACCCTCTGCACCCCTGACACTTTATTGGCTATTTTCAGCTACCCTCTGCACCCCTGACATTTTATTACCTATTTTCAGCTACCCTCTGCACTCCTGACATTTTATTAGCTATTTTCAGCTACCCTCTGCACCCCTGACATTTTATTAGCTATTTTCAGCTACCCTCTGCACCCCTGACACTTTATTGGCTATTTTCAGCTACCCTCTGCACCCCTGACATTTTATTACCTATTTTCAGCTATCCTCCGCACCCCTGACATTTTATTAGCTATTTTCAGCGACCCTCTGCACCCCTGACATTTTATTACCTATTTTCAGCTACCCTCTGCACTCCTGACATTTTATTAGCTATTTTCAGCTACCCTCTGCACCCCTGACTTTTTATTAGCTATTTTCAGCTACCCTCTGCACCCCTGACATTTTATTAGCTATTTTCGGCTACCCTCTGCACCCCTGACACTTTATTGGCTATTTTCAGCTACCCTCTGCACCCCTGACATTTTATTACCTATTTTCAGCTATCCTCTGCACCCCTGACATTTTATTAGCTATTTTCGGCTACCCTCTGCACCCCTGACACTTTATTGGCTATTTTCAGCTACCCTCTGCACCCCTGACATTTTATTACCTATTTTCAGCTACCCTCTGCACTCCTGACATTTTATTAGCTATTTTCAGCTACCCTCTGCACCCCTGACATTTTATTAGCTATTTTCAGCTACCCTCTGCACCCCTGACACTTTATTGGCTATTTTCAGCTACCCTCTGCACCCCTGACATTTTATTAGCTATTTTCAGCTACCCTCTGCACCCCTGACATTTTATTAGCTATTTTCAGCTACCCTCTGCACCCCTGACATTTTATTATCTATTTTCAGCTACCCTCTGCACCCCTGACCTTTTATTACCTATTTTCAGCTACCCTCTGCACCCCTGACATTTTATTAGCTATTTTCAGCTACCCTCTGCACCCCTGACATTTTATTAGCTATTTTCAGCTACCCTCTGCACCCCTGACATTTTATTATCTATTTTCAGCTACCCTCTGCACCCCTGACCTTTTATTACCTATTTTCAGCTACCCTCTACACCCCTGACATTTTATTAGCTATTTTCAGCTACCCTCTGCACCCCTGACATTTTATTAGCTATTTTCAACTACCCTCTGCACCCTCGACCTTTTATTAGCTATTTTCAGCTACCCTCTGCACCCCTGACCTTTTATTAGCTATTTTCAGCTACCCTCTGCACCCCTGACCTTTTATTAGCTATTTTCAGCTATTACCACCAACCCTAACCATCTAGGGCATTTTTAGGAATTTTTGGATTTTTTTAGGAATCTAGGGATTTTTTTTAGGAATTTTTGGCATTTTTTAGGAATCTAGGGCATTTTTTAGGATTTTTTGTTTTTTTTAGGAATCTAGGAAATTTTTAGGAATTTTTGGGCTTTTTTTAGGATCTACGGCATTTTTTAGGACTTTTTGGGATTTTTTTAGGATCTAGGGCATTTTTTAGGAATTTTTGGCATTTTTTTTGGAATCTAGGGCATTTTTAGGAATTTTTGGCATTTTTTTTGGAATCTAGGGCATTTTTAGGAATATTTGGCATTTTTTTTGGAATCTAGGGCATTTTTAGGAATATTTGGCATTTTTTTTGGAATCTAGGGCATTTTTAGGAATATTTGGCATTTTTTTTGGAATCTAGGGCATTTTTTAGGAATTTCTGGCATTTTTTTTTTAATCTAGGGCATTTTTAGGAATTTTTGGGCTTTTTTTTGGAATCTAGGGCATTTTTAGGAATTTTTGGCATTTTTTTTTGAATCTAGGGCATTTTTTAGGAATTTTTGGGCTTTTTTGGAATCTAGGGCATTTTTAGGAATTTTTTTTGGAATCTGGGGCATTTTTAGGAATTTTTGGCATTTTTTTTGGAATCTAGGGCATTTTTTAGGAATTTTTGGGCTTTTTTGGAACCTAGGGCATTTTTAGGAATTTTTGGCATTTTTTTTGGAATCTAGGGCATTTTTAGGAATTTTTGGGCTTTTTTTAGGATCTACGGCATTTTTTAGGACTGTTTAGGATTTTTTTAGGATCTAGGGCATTTTTTAGGAATTTTTGGCATTGTTTTTGGAATCTAGGGCATTTTTAGGAATTTTTGGCATTTTTTTTGGAATCTAGGGCATTTTTAGGAATATTTGGCATTTTTTTGGAATCTAGGGCATTTTTAGGAATATTTGGCATTTTTTTTGGAATCTAGGGCATTTTTTAGGAATTTCTGGCATTTTTTTTTTAATCTAGGGCATTTTTAGGAATTTTTGGGCTTTTTTTTGGAATCTAGGGCATTTTTAGGAATTTTTGGCATTTTTTTTGGAATCTAGGGCATTTTTAGGAATTTTTGGCTTGAATTTTTGAATTCTGAATTTTGAATTTTGAATTTTTTCAGCTTTTTCAATCGGTCCTCGGGGACCAGAAATCGTGTTCCGATTCTTTATTATTTATACCTAGGTATTACCTAGGTAATACCTACGTTATGCCTAAGTATTACCTAGGTAATACCTACGTTATGCCTAGGTATTGCCTAGCCCTAACCTAGCCCTAACCTAGGTTATGCCTAGGCATTACCGCGGGGCAAAAGATCGATCTTTCGATTAATCGATCTCAGATCGGCAACCCTAGTCTGTAGAGATATAAACGTAACCTAGCTAGTATTAAAGATATTAAAGAACCATAACATGCGAAGTGTTAAATAAGGATATTGTCAACATTTTTGAAATCTCACGCCTTTTTACACGACATAGGACACCGAATTATTGTCTCAATTAACAAGGTAAGTCACCCAAATTTTTTAATAGACTATTTATATACAGCTTATAGAAACGGAGGGGACGCATAGACTTGGAAGTAGTCCGGAGAAGGTTCGACAGATTAGCGTCTTCTTTGACACAAGTTTCTACAAAATAATATATTCTTTTCATACCATCAGACTATTTTTACATTAGAGTTTTTATGTAAAACTTGTAGAAATGAAGGAGATCCATAGGCTTCGATAGAAATAAAGGAGACGCACAGGCTCGAATAAAAATGAAAGGGACGCACGGGCTTGGACAGGAATGAAGGGTATACACAGGCTTGGAGGTTGTCCGGAGGAGGTTATTAGATAGAGAAATAAGGTAAATCGACAAAATTTTTCAAATTAGCGTAGCATTGATATTTAACTCTTAACTGGTATCCTGGGGTCACTCGTTACCCCCGGCACGCAGAGTTCGCTGTGAAACTTTTGGTTCTCTAAGTTTGTAAACTGAATTTATAATTAACTTTGCAGTAATACTTTAAATTTCTACGTTTCTATTATTTTATATATTACCTAAGAACAAAATATTCATAGAGGTTCTTCTAGTGTCGACTTTACAAGTTTCTGTGCCCTTTTTTATTTGGGGTCTGCCACGACCCCAGTATACCAGTTACGTTTCAAAAAAACAGTATACCAGTTAAGGGTTAAGAAAATTATGGCGTACTGCTTGCAATGTCGAGTAAGTCGCATTAGTGAAGAAAGTACGCTGAATATGCATCTCCCTCGATACTTTCCAAACTTTTGTGAAACATATTTTCACATAAGATTTGAAATCTCTCAAGTATTATGAGTATAATATTTTATTAAAATCCATAGTAGTTCCTACGCTATTCGTTACTTTGATTAGTTTCCCATGAAAAATATTTCAATTCACCAATAAACATACTAATTTAATTTTATTCCAGCACCAATAAATTGTGTGTTAAAAATATTGAATCTCTTTGTTCATTCTCGATAAATTACCATTAGTATTTAAATTTCCTCCAACAAGACATTCTGCGCTCTCACTTCCTTCGGGCACATTTTGTAGTCTCTACATTTTCTATAACAAAGGGCCACTCTATTTCTATATGTTCTACGTTAAGTTGTAACTAAAATGTGGATTTCATATATATTTACATATCATCTACGTTAGAGAAAAAAATTTATTGTGACATAGTATTATATTAATTAAACGATTTTATTCAGCTTCAATCCTCTGTTTGCTTCCTGTATGTTTGCTTCGTGTCTGAAAACTCAAATTTAAACCAATTCCACCGATCCAATTGTCTGGTAGCTTTGCAGGCGTGCGTAGTTTAGATGGCAATATAATATTTCACTTAATATTAATAATTCACCCGAGGGGGGTGAAAAAATTATACAGCCATAAAGTACACTATAAAATGTGTGAAATCTCCACAAAATTACCTTTTTTAAAAAAAGGTACAAAAAAGAGCGCCCAGTATATAATCTCATAAAAAGAATCCCATTTAAAAACATTGTCATAAATTAATATAAATTTATTAATCTGCTATATCTAGAGACGCGGTAGCGTCTCGACGCCAAGTACATGAAAAAAGAACACCCTATATATATATATATGTCGATGTCGCTGCCGTGTACCTTTACCCGTCCCGGGGACACTCTAACCTAATTCTGACATTTATTACATTATATCTCATCACGCCTGCAATATTTTCTAAATTTAAAGGCATTTTTCTTATGTAAACCGCATATCGGCTTTCGAATAAGACCAATTTCAATAAAATCGGTCCACGCATGACAGAGATATCGTAATATCGTCTCAGGGATCTGTCGAAAACGGTAGATTTTTCTTCTTATTCTTCTTCAATCTCAAATTTTTGTCGACATAATACGTATACGCGTTATTATACGCACACCTTCAGCCAAAACGAACTAATACATGTTTCGTTCATCAATTCCTATCTTCACTATGTGCAATTTACTCCAAATTTTGACAGCTTACAGTCAGGTTATATACAAAATTTGAGATGCCACGTGTTTTTACAAATATATATTATCGTTGTACCATTGAATTGGAATCAAAATGCAGTCTCACATACAATTCCATGAATCTGGAAACACGTACAATTCCATGAATATGAAAACACGAAAATTCGTGCTAAATCTAGCGATAACCTCTTTAAGCACAGAAATCTGTAAACATGAAAATGAAAATGATACTAAAATCAATTAGAGTCTAATATAACGCATGAATTTGGTAAACATAAACAAATTAATTTAAAAAATACTATTCCATGAAATATACTCAGAAAATGACGTTATGAATGGAAATTTTAATTTTCTAACCACGAAAAACATTTCTCGATTTGATAAAACAATTCATGACATTGTGCATGCTTTCAGTTTCATGGAATTGTACGTGCTTTCAGATTCACGGAATTGTACGTGCTTTCAGATTCATGGAATTGTAAATTTCAACAGCTGATAATTATTATGCTGTAATTGTAAAATATATATAAGGATAAGGAAACCAGAAATGAATTACGACATACATATAAGGATAAAGAAGCAAGAAAGGAATTAATGATTACGACATACAGAAACAAAGATTCATTCAATTAAATTTTTATTATATATTATATATATAAATTGTTCATTTTTATTGGCCTCTCTTGCCCCGCCCCCGTCCCCTCCTCCCCCAGTGGAACTCCGCTTGACTTAACTTCATCAGAAAGCCCATAAAATCATTTTGGCGCCTTGCCCGCCCGGCTCTGGTACCTCTATCTGAAATGATAAATTAAGTGAATATAATTATAATTGTTAAATTGATTAAACCACAAAGTTATAATAATATTATATTTTTATTTCATTATTATAATCCAGTCATATTATTTCACATTCCTCGGCAATTGGCAGGTTTTTGAAACATTTTGTTATATAATGTAAAAATTAACATTGTTCACATTTGCTTTAAGTATACTATCATAACATTGCATCTATTGTGATCGTAGGGTAAACTCGGGTAAATCCGTGATACAGGTTATTCCGTGATGCTTTTTCATTTATCTGTAACTCGAAATTTCGAGTATTATATGTGCTGTAGAAGATAAATGGAAAGTTCAAACTGCAGGTAAGTGATGGTAAAATGACACTTTAACAAGTCTTACTCTTGAAATTATCATACAACTAGCCCACCCGTTACCCGGTTTCACCCGGCAATTATTTATGATGAAATAAAACAGCCTAAAAGAAAAAATAAATAGCTTATCATCTAATCTAGGGCGTATATAATATATATTCAAAATTTCATTGAAATCCGTTCAGCCGTTTAGACGTGAAAGGGGGACAAACAAACAGACAACGTTTCACTTTTATATATTAATAGGGATAAGGCATCGGTGTTATTTTTGCTTATGAAATTGACTAAATTCTTATTTTTCGTGCGCCTGATACTGTGTTTCTGATCACGCTGTTTGATAGCGAATTCGGGAGACCCGCACTGGCCGCACTGAGTGCGACTTTTAGCCAATTGGAAGCGAGGAAACTCGCACTCAGTGCGGCCAGTGCGGGTCTCCCGAATTCGCTATGAGAAATTCCGATGGTCAATGCCAGAAACGATGTTTCCTTACGTCTCACAATCAGACATCTAACGATCGTGAAACAATTGATTATGCACAAAATAACAATAATATATAACAATATGAAATAATATAAAATAATGTAAAAGCATGTAAAATCATGTAAAATAATATAAACAAGTAGCTGGTGAACATATTATATAGGGCCATCGAGTACTATCACGGAGTAACCAGAGTATGTCATGACAACTGAATTTTCTATATTTTCAATTAAATATACTTGGTAAATTTCTGTTAACCTATTATTTGTTTGTCCGATGTCTGACCTATCATTATATGATAGACTCACTTTCAGAATATGTAACTATTAGCAGTTATTCGACAAATTCTAAAACTATCACGGATTTACCCGAATTTACCCTACTAAAAGTGTGAAAATGCATAAAATTTCTGTCCTTTCCATCTTTAATACATGTTAAAAACGGTAGTGTACCGGGGTAACATTAGCATATCATGTATATATGTAGATAGCCCATTAACGGGTTAAGTTTTACTAATCTGAGGTCAGTAAACTTAAATTTCTTTATATTATTTTCTTTTTTACATCTTAACTTCTTAGTTAAGATGTAAATTAGCCAACTCGTAACCTTGGCACATGATATAAATATCATTAACAGTTTAAGTTTTACTAATCTGACGTAAAACAATGTAAATCCGGCGTATGCCAATGTTCTCCCGGTTTACAGTACTCAGGACTACAAGGTACTCGTGTCTACATAACAAGTCGCATGCAAGTACAGAATATTATTCACCGGTCGGCGAATATGGTCCATCCTGTCATCCTCGCCAGCTTCCAAGCTTTGGGCCCTCTCTAGGGCCTCTGTAGGGTCTCCCTTTGGGCCCTCTCTAGGGCCTATGCTAGGCCCTCTGTAGGGTCTCCCTTTGGGCCCTCTCTACGGCCTACGCGCTAGGCCCTGTATAGGGTCCATTTGTTGGGCCTTCACCAGGGTCCATGAGCTAGGCCCTTTTTAGGGCCTAGAATCTCCTTGGTGAGTCTAAGCTGAAAATTGAAGCTAACCGAAAATTTGACTCTACTTCCGCGATAAAAAAACAATTAGAGCACCGGTACTCTGGACGAACTTTTTATGCGCAAAAATTGCCTCTACTTTCGCGGTAATACTACTCTAAGTAAGAGCCGCGGTGCTCTGCAAAATATATAGTTGAACGCGAAAAAAACTGAGACTCTACGATCGCGTTACGCGCGATCACAAAGGATCTTGCTAGACTGCAAGATTGCTAGGAAGACTGATTCCACTTGGAACCTTTTCAGATTTTTACCGGTGACTCCCGGTGATTATTTTACGAATTATTAATCGGAATTGCAAAAATCGCGAGCAACTTTTGTATTGATTTAATTTTCTGGCCCTTTCCAGGGCCCGCAGGTTTAAGCTGAAAATTGAAGCTAAGCGAAACTTTGACTCTACTTCCGCGATAAAAAGCAATTAGAGCACCGGTGCTCTGGACAAATCTTAGATACGCAAAAATTTGACTCCAAATTCGCGGTAATACTACTCTAATTAAGAGCCGCGGTGCTCTGCAAAATATGTAGATGGACGCGAAAACAACGGGGACCTTGCTAGACTGCAAGATTGCTAGGAAGTCTGGTTCCACCTTCCACTGGAACCTTTTCAAAATTTTCGCGGTGACTCTACTCGACTCGATCGATTTGATTGTTTTACGAATTATTAAACGGTATTATAAAAATCGCGAGCAACTGTTGTATTGATTTAATTTTCTGATTTTAAGACAGACACATGCATGTCACTATCTACGAGTACCTTGTGTGGTCAGCTCATTGGATACTGCTCTTTCCAATACATGCGCGGCAGTTAGTGGTCCATTTCCTGTAGTTGGCATTCGCTTTAGGAACATTTCTGCGATATTTCGTGAATATGGTTTAGAAAAGAGCCACGTCACGAGGCTACTGCCTGGACGCCCTAGTCCATATTCGCAAAATATTGCACAAGTGTTCCCGAAACGAATACCGACCATGTGAAATGGGCCCCTGCATGTCGCGCATTTCTGTTGGAACGGCTAGAATCGAAAAAGCTCGCTATGCTACGTATTCTACAGAAACCATTTTGTTCTATTGCGTGCACTCATATTCAAAGCAATATAAAGTGACTTGCCGTTCGCTGTCATCGAGAGTACTGCATCTCTGCAAACTCGTAATTCCTGACCAGCAGCCCTGGGACAAGCACTCCTTAGCTCAGCATCCCTTTAGTCCTCAACACAGCAGCTTCAGTTGGACTCGTGCATGACTCTACTTTCGCGATGAAAAGGCTATTAGAGCACCGGAGCTCTCGACTAGTTTTACTTGCGCAAAAACACTGACTTTAAGATCGCATTACGGGCGATCACAAACCCTACTACTGAAACAGACAATTTGTATTTAAACAAGTGACGCAATAATTCCTTTAAATTCCAGGCAGCCGCATGGAGCGCCACGCAATTCGGACATTCAGAAACATTTCGAGCGGCCGCATTGGGCGCTTAATGATTCTCAAGATTGACAGACAAAAGGAGTGGCCCCTTTGGACGCATAATACTTTTCAATTTTAATGAGAAAAGAAACGGCAGCCTCTGTGGGCGCTCAACGATGCCTAATCACAAGCCGGAAGAACAGCAGCCTCTTTGGGCGCATAATAATTCCGAATTGTAATTCGCATAATCTATTGCAAATATGCACTTGCGTAACTTTCGCGGAATATGCGAAAGCTAAGAATCTCTCGATTGAGATTGCAAAAGAGACTGAACGACTAAAGGACCGAAAGACGCGACGCAACATTCACCCTCGATGCACCGAATTTTCGTTTCTACATGGCGTGCTCCGAATCACGACTTTGCACAGTCATCGTCTAACAATGGTCCTCTGTGTAAAGCCGTAATAAGTTGTACCCAGCACAGCCGACCTATGAAGGGCGAGCACACCATGCGCGAAAACGAAATTAGTGATCGAAGGCGAATTTTATTTCTGGAAGAGACTGTTTGTCACTCTCAATTAAAAAGAACGAGACGGAAAAGAAGCTTATCGCTCCAAGTACAGAAGTGCATTTTGTAATAGATGTCCAGACCGAACCAAACACACCGAATGTAAGTTTTGCTCGATCTGGACCCTTAAACTAGATCGTAGGCTTTAGTTTTGATTCCGTTTCGCAAGTCGCAATGCTTGGGAAACGTTACCAAGTCCAGGCACACCAGCGGGGAGGTACCTACGAAAGTGACCCATTTCTACGAAATATTTCTGATCCATGTTCGACCAATGTGCTTCGTCACTTTGAAAAATTTGGAAAAAGTCTTACGACTAAAGGTCTTAAAGTAACAACTTATTGCTAGGCTGAATTTAATACAGTAAGGAGAGAGAAAACTAGAAAAAGCGAGCACAGTGACCAAGTAGCACCAAGTTCAACTTGTATAATTGAGAATCCTGAATAAATTAATGCTTTATATTCTCGTTTTAATTATTAAGAGAATATAATGGCTCGAATGTAATTAAACTTGTAAAGTGTAACTCTCATTCAAAGCTTCTGCTTTGATTATAAAATTCAAGAAAAATAATTCGGAATATTTAAAACGCGTTATTAGAACTTTAACCTCGAATTTGAAATTTATTTATTGCTTTTGTCTGTATTAAACATTTGGAAGCACGCGCGTTACTGTGACTATTCACGAGTACTAAGTATGTATTCTTGGTCATTGTGCTCGCTATAGCAATCATTTGTTCAATAGCACGCAGAAAAATTGAAAAAATTAAAATGTACTCACTGCTATCCATGCAGACAGGCAGCCACATCGGCAGGTTCACAGACAGACCAAGGGCAGCAAAACTGAATAGAATTTATCACACACACAAATATGTCACTTTAACTTCACGATCAAAAAGCAATTTGAGCACCGGTGCTTAGTCTTAAATAGTTCAAGATGCGTAAAATCACTGACTCTGCACTCGCGTCGACACTACTAACACGCACAACCATCTCGTGATTTTAAACACAAAGCACTGCACGTTTTTAAGTGTCCCTAAGCAGTGGGGACCCTTGATAGGACTCGAGAAACGTGTTGCCCAAAAAGTCTCCCAGATACTGGGTGAATTGTAGTAGAATCTTGTTAAGCGACTTCCCACATGGCACAGTAATCGATCAAATTAATACAGGAATCGAAATGTCGCGGAATAATATGCTCACGCGTTCACCGAGGTCCGACCACTAACGCAGACAAAGCTGAACAGGCAGGCCATTGTTCGGCGACGGTACGACTTTGGTAGAGGTTGTTGACGTTCTGTCTCTCTCCAACGTCTTCCAGCTCGAGCGTCGCGTAAACACGTACGCGGTGTATTCGCGAACGCGATGTTACGGCGTTTTAATACGTAGACACGATGTTCCCTTCCAACCAGCTAATAGTTTCGGTCGTATCCAACGCCGGGCAGAAAGTAATAAATACAGAACGCTTATGCTATTCAAGAATAACACAATTTATTATTTTCATCATGTCTCAACTAATATTTTGTCCCTTTCAATTGCATGTAATTATTGTGGAATTAATGATACAATTATTCTTTTTTAAGTTGAAATAAAGCACTTTTTTACCAACATTTTGTGACCAAGGCGTTGCTCGAATTATGATTCCAACCTCTGAAATAAATTCCTTTTTATTTTTGGATGTCGTGGGCAGTGGTGGGCAGTGATGGGTAAAGACACGAAATTTCTGTTTTATACACGACTCGTGACTTATACGTCGTATACGTCGTTTATGTCGTGTATGCCGTGAACGTCGTATAGCGCTGGAATAAAAATAACTAACCCACAGCCATCTTTAATACTAGCCGTGTTGAACAACGTGGCAACACTGCTCATGTGAGGATCGGAAGTCCGACCGAGTCGGACTCTTGAATCTTCGGAGCCTGGCAAGTCTTGCGGTGGACTTTGTTGATAGACGTTGATTAACGCTTTTTCAGAAAAATTGATGCGAATATACGAAATTTTTTAATAATTACATACCAAATAATATATAAATAGTACAATTTTTTGTGGTTCGATAAATTTCCTCACCACCTCAGGGGTATTACCGTGGCGCGTTACCGTTTGAATCATAAAGTGGGTGGTTCGCCAATAGCCCTATCATCCCACATAATAAAATAAAATAAAAACGTAACAAAAATAACACCAATGTGATCAGAACTAAAAAAAAAATTACAATGATATGATCTACCTGAAAGAAAACATTACAAAAAATAACAATGATATGATCTACCTGAAAGAAAACATTACAAAAAATAACAATGATATAATCTACCTGAAAGAAAACAGAAATAATCTTTAAAATAAATCGACTAGAATGTTAAATCTTGAAATAGGGTACTAATCAAATAAAACAAACTATGTACATACATACATATTAAAGAAAATACACATTTATAAGTTAACTTGTTACTACTCTAACTAAAAGTCTTCAATTTCCGTTTACTAGAAGCAACATTTCTATTTATATCTAACTGATTATTGTTTATATTTTTTACATAGTCATTTAATAAAATATTTGAAAAAACAGATAATAATTTAAACAAAATATCGTGGTATTCTTTTCCACAAATGCACGTTTCAGAAAATGGCAAGAAATCCGAATCTGATCTAATACTAAGATATGTTAATCTACATAAAATATTTTTGTGATTCTCAGACCGTAAAAATTGAGATTCCAAATTATTATCATTTATTATGGCTTCCATTATTGCACACATATGAATCAATAAGGTTGTTACTTCCTCAGTGGGAATAGAAAGGCCTCCTCTTTGTAAATGATCAAAATATACATTTTCTACAGTGTTTCCTTTATCCTCTACAATCAGGTACATCAAGTAGCGCGAATTTATATCGTGCCAATAAATTTTGAAGTTGGGACCACCGAGATAATTTCATGTCAACAGGCAATACCCACTTCAAATCGTTGAATGAAATTTCATTACCTTTATGAAAAACTTGTAATTTCATTTTGTCATTAATTACAATTTGAATATTAAGTACTAAAAGATCATTGTCATAATCAAGTTTATAAAAATAAATTCTAGAATTCGCTAATTGAATATTCCAACATTCTGAAATTTCAAGTTTCTCTTTATACTTATTTATTAAATCTGAAAATTTTTTAATTAAATCTAAGTCTTGAAATTCTTGAACTAAACGTTCATGATTTTGAATGACTTCTTTTCTACGTTGTTCAGGATCTTTTCTTTGTGGCAGTACAGGCTTTGAAAGATAAGTTGGTAAATTGGGAAAAATAGAAGGTACTGCATTCTCTGTAAGCTTTGGACACCTGAGTAAAATATTCTCAAGTATTCCACTAGAAGATACAACTTGTTCATATCTAAGAATATCATTATCAGCAAAATGAAGACTACAAACAACAGAGTACTTTGTAGGTGTCCAATGTTTTCGCGGAATAGCAGCTACCCATTTTTTTCGCAATTCTTCATTCTTTGGAAATATAAAAACGGAAACATAATTGTTTGATTTTAAAGTGCTATCATAATTTCCCTTGCATCCGGGAACACAGCAACGCCGTGGCATTGTTAATTTAGAAAATCTTACTGTAAAAAACTAAAATGCAAAAGACAAAACTCTAACTTCTACTAAGCAACTGTGCTACACACAAATGGAAGAAAAATCAACGTAATTAATAAAATAAGTAATAAACCTGTACTACATTACATATCCTATTGCACTACACTATATTTATTGCACTATATCACATTTTATTATTATTAATGGCACAAATAAGCATTTATAAACTCGCGGACAGCCACATCGCCCGGGTTATGTTTATATCAAAGCCGGACTACCGCCCTGTTGCCAGATTTATGTTCAGCACGGCTAGTATTAAAGACGGCTGTGACTAACCTATAAAACATTTTTCGCATAGGTTGTTAAGAGTGCCAATTTATTAATAATTATAATTCTGATTAAAAAAATTAAATTAAATTAAGTTACACTGACGAAAAATGGATATTGATAGGTTAGTAAAAGAAATGCATATAGAATAATAAATATAATTTGTTTGAATTAAAAATAATGTTAATGAAGACTATTTTTATTGTAGGAAAAGAAAATTGGATCAATTACTAGTCAATTTTATTTCTGGCTGCAATATACTTCTTAATTATATAATTATTAATAAATTGGCACTCTTAACAACCTATGCGAAAAATGTTTTATAGGTTAGTTATTTTTATTCCAGCGCTATACGACGTTCACGGCATACACGACATAAACGACGTATACGACGTATAAGTCACGAGTCGTGTATAAAACAGAAATTTCGTGTCTTTACCCATCACTGCCCACCACTGCCCACGACATCCAAAAATAAAAAGGAATTTATTTCAGAGGTCGGAATCATAATTCGAGCAACGCCTTGGTCACAAAATGTTGGTAAAAAAGTGCTTTATTTCAACTTAAAAAAGAATAATTGTATCATTAATTCCACAATAATTACATGCAATTGAAAGGGACAAAATATTAGTTGAGACATGATGAAAATAATAAATTGTGTTATTCTTGAATAGCATAAGCGTTCTGTATTTATTACTTTCTGCCCGGCGTTGGATACGACCGAAACTATTAGCTGGTTGGAAGGGAACATCGTGTCTACGTATTAAAACGCCGTAACATCGCGTTCGCGAATACACCGCGTACGTGTTTACGCGACGCTCGAGCTGGAAGACGTTGGAGAGAGACAGAACGTCAACAACCTCTACCAAAGTCGTACCGTCGCCGAACAATGGCCTGCCTGTTCAGCTTTGTCTGCGTTAGTGGTCGGACCTCGGTGAACGCGTGAGCATATTATTCCGCGACATTTCGATTCCTGTATTAATTTGATCGATTACTGTGCCATGTGGGAAGTCGCTTAACAAGATTCTACTACAATTCACCCAGTATCTGGGAGACTTTTTGGGCAACACGTTTCTCGAGTCCTATCAAGGGTCCCCACTGCTTAGGGACACTTAAAAACGTGCAGTGCTTTGTGTTTAAAATCACGAGATGGTTGTGCGTGTTAGTAGTGTCGACGCGAGTGCAGAGTCAGTGATTTTACGCATCTTGAACTATTTAAGACTAAGCACCGGTGCTCAAATTGCTTTTTGATCGTGAAGTTAAAGTGACATATTTGTGTGTGTGATAAATTCTATTCAGTTTTGCTGCCCTTGGTCTGTCTGTGAACCTGCCGATGTGGCTGCCTGTCTGCATGGATAGCAGTGAGTACATTTTAATTTTTTCAATTTTTCTGCGTGCTATTGAACAAATGATTGCTATAGCGAGCACAATGACCAAGAATACATACTTAGTACTCGTGAATAGTCACAGTAACGCGCGTGCTTCCAAATGTTTAATACAGACAAAAGCAATAAATAAATTTCAAATTCGAGGTTAAAGTTCTAATAACGCGTTTTAAATATTCCGAATTATTTTTCTTGAATTTTATAATCAAAGCAGAAGCTTTGAATGAGAGTTACACTTTACAAGTTTAATTACATTCGAGCCATTATATTCTCTTAATAATTAAAACGAGAATATAAAGCATTAATTTATTCAGGATTCTCAATTATACAAGTTGAACTTGGTGCTACTTGGTCACTGTGCTCGCTTTTTCTAGTTTTCTCTCTCCTTACTGTATTAAATTCAGCCTAGCAATAAGTTGTTACTTTAAGACCTTTAGTCGTAAGACTTTTTCCAAATTTTTCAAAGTGACGAAGCACATTGGTCGAACATGGATCAGAAATATTTCGTAGAAATGGGTCACTTTCGTAGGTACCTCCCCGCTGGTGTGCCTGGACTTGGTAACGTTTCCCAAGCATTGCGACTTGCGAAACGGAATCAAAACTAAAGCCTACGATCTAGTTTAAGGGTCCAGATCGAGCAAAACTTACATTCGGTGTGTTTGGTTCGGTCTGGACATCTATTACAAAATGCACTTCTGTACTTGGAGCGATAAGCTTCTTTTCCGTCTCGTTCTTTTTAATTGAGAGTGACAAACAGTCTCTTCCAGAAATAAAATTCGCCTTCGATCACTAATTTCGTTTTCGCGCATGGTGTGCTCGCCCTTCATAGGTCGGCTGTGCTGGGTACAACTTATTACGGCTTTACACAGAGGACCATTGTTAGACGATGACTGTGCAAAGTCGTGATTCGGAGCACGCCATGTAGAAACGAAAATTCGGTGCATCGAGGGTGAATGTTGCGTCGCGTCTTTCGGTCCTTTAGTCGTTCAGTCTCTTTTGCAATCTCAATCGAGAGATTCTTAGCTTTCGCATATTCCGCGAAAGTTACGCAAGTGCATATTTGCAATAGATTATGCGAATTACAATTCGGAATTATTATGCGCCCAAAGAGGCTGCTGTTCTTCCGGCTTGTGATTAGGCATCGTTGAGCGCCCACAGAGGCTGCCGTTTCTTTTCTCATTAAAATTGAAAAGTATTATGCGTCCAAAGGGGCCACTCCTTTTGTCTGTCAATCTTGAGAATCATTAAGCGCCCAATGCGGCCGCTCGAAATGTTTCTGAATGTCCGAATTGCGTGGCGCTCCATGCGGCTGCCTGGAATTTAAAGGAATTATTGCGTCACTTGTTTAAATACAAATTGTCTGTTTCAGTAGTAGGGTTTGTGATCGCCCGTAATGCGATCTTAAAGTCAGTGTTTTTGCGCAAGTAAAACTAGTCGAGAGCTCCGGTGCTCTAATAGCCTTTTCATCGCGAAAGTAGAGTCATGCACGAGTCCAACTGAAGCTGCTGTGTTGAGGACTAAAGGGATGCTGAGCTAAGGAGTGCTTGTCCCAGGGCTGCTGGTCAGGAATTACGAGTTTGCAGAGATGCAGTACTCTCGATGACAGCGAACGGCAAGTCACTTTATATTGCTTTGAATATGAGTGCACGCAATAGAACAAAATGGTTTCTGTAGAATACGTAGCATAGCGAGCTTTTTCGATTCTAGCCGTTCCAACAGAAATGCGCGACATGCAGGGGCCCATTTCACATGGTCGGTATTCGTTTCGGGAACACTTGTGCAATATTTTGCGAATATGGACTAGGGCGTCCAGGCAGTAGCCTCGTGACGTGGCTCTTTTCTAAACCATATTCACGAAATATCGCAGAAATGTTCCTAAAGCGAATGCCAACTACAGGAAATGGACCACTAACTGCCGCGCATGTATTGGAAAGAGCAGTATCCAATGAGCTGACCACACAAGGTACTCGTAGATAGTGACATGCATGTGTCTGTCTTAAAATCAGAAAATTAAATCAATACAACAGTTGCTCGCGATTTTTATAATACCGTTTAATAATTCGTAAAACAATCAAATCGATCGAGTCGAGTAGAGTCACCACGAAAATTTTGAAAAGGTTCCAGTGGAAGGTGGAACCAGACTTCCTAGCAATCGTGCAGTCTAGCAAGGTTCCCGCGGCTCTTACTTAGAGTAGTATTACCGCGAAAGTAGAGCCAATTTTTGCGCATAAAAAGTTCGTCCAGAGCACCGGTGCTCTAATTGTTTTTTTATCGCGGAAGTAGAGTCAAATTTTCGCTTAGCTTCAATTTTCAGCATAGACTCGCCAAGGAGATTCTAGGCCCTAAAGAGGGCCTAGCTCGTGGACCCTGGCGAAGGCCCAACAAATGGACCCTGTACAGAGCCTAGCGCGTAGGCCCTAGAGACGGCCCAAAGCTTGGAAGCTGGCAAGGATGACAGGATGGACCATATTCGCCGACCGGTGAATAATATTTTGTACTTGCATGCGACTTGTTATGTAGACACGAGTACCTTGTAGTCCTGGGTACTGTAAACCGGGGGAACATTGGCATACGCCGGATTTACGTTGTTTTACGACAGATTAGTAAAACTTAACCTGTTAATGATATTTACAGTGGCGGACGAAAGAAAGTTTACAACTTTCAAAATCGCACAACTCTTTTCGAATTGGTCTAAACGACATGAATTTTTTTTTTCTTGACAATCTAGAAGGATTATTTTGCTAAGTGACGTGTTTCGTATGTTTTGAAAAAAATGCAATTGTTCGGAATAGCAAAAAAATAGTAAAGGTTGTTTTTTAAACTTTTTTTTAGCCTGTAATGAAAATACGAAAAACCCGTTTGTAGATTGAAGTAAGTTGTATACATGCTGAAAATTTCATTAAAATCGGTTGACGTTGCTCTGAGCTACAAAACCTTTAAAGATCGCAGAATAAGGTCGAGAATCGCGGAAATTCACGAAATCAGCGATTTTTGATCTCATTTTGCGATCTTTAAAGGTTTGTAGCTCAGAGCAGCGTTAACCGATTTTAATGAAATTTTCAGCATGTATACAACTTACTTCAATCTACAAACGGGTTTTTTGAATTTGCGTTGCAGGCTCAAAAAAAGTTTAAAAAACCACCTTTACTATTTTTTTTTGCTATTCTGGCCAATTGCATTTATTTTTTTTCGAAACGACGAAACACGTCACTTAGCAAACTAATCAAACTTCTAGATTCTCAAAAAAATAAAATCTTAACTAAAAAGTTAAGATGTAAAAAAGAAAATAATATAGAGAAATTTAGGTTAACTGACCTCAGATTAGTAAAACTTAACCCGTTAATACTATCTATATACATGATATGCCAATGTTACCCCGGTACACTACCGTTTATAACATGTATTAAAGATGGAAAGGACGGAAATTTTATGCATTTTCACACTTTTAGTAGGGTAAACTCAGGTAAATCCGTGATAGTTTTAGAATTTGTCGAATAACTGCTAATATTTACATATTCTGAAAGTGAGTCTAGGATATAATGATAGGTCAGACATCGGACAAACAAATAATAGGTTAACAGAATTTTGCCAAGTATATTTAATTGAAAATATACAAAATTAAGTTGTCATGACATACTCCGGTTACTCCGTGATAGTACTCGCTGGCCCTATATATATGTTCACCAGCTACTTGTTTATACTATTTTACATTATTTTACATGATTTTACATGATTTTACATTATTTGATATTATTTGATATTATTATATATTATTGTTATTTTGTGCATAATCAATTGTTTCACGATCGTTAAATGTCTGAGACGTAAGGAAACATCGTTTCTGGCATTGACCATCAGAATTTCGTTGTAAAACGAGAAACCGGTTAAAAGACCTCAAATTGGCAAACTTAGTGGGATTTTATGATTCACTGAAACTAGATGACTCTGTTACATTTGTCTACTGATGAAGGCTGAAGTTATTTGCATTATAATACAATTTTTAAAAATTGTAATCTTACAAAAAATAATTTTTAAAGTTAGTGTGTTAAAATTAAAACTACAAAACATGGTAATAACGTTAATAACACATTTTTACATAGAATTAAAATAAAATTGATTCAAAATTAACATTTCGTACAAATATAATGTACACAAAAAGATTGAAATATTCTAAATTCTAGTACTATAATTCTAAAACATTTTTAGAATTCCCACAATATGAATCTAAAAAATTGTGTAAGCTAAACAATACCTAGCTTTTACAAACGAAACCCAGACAAATGTGAAAAGTATTAAAGTACTAAGTATTAGTATTAAAAGTACTAAGACCACGCTTTCACACGCTTTGC
Organism: Andrena minutula; assembly: GCA_929113495.1. Taxonomy (NCBI): domain Eukaryota; kingdom Metazoa; phylum Arthropoda; class Insecta; order Hymenoptera; family Andrenidae; genus Andrena; species Andrena minutula. The sequence goes on along the minus strand of OV815995.1, from coordinate 50,210,218 downwards.
AACACTTTTTTGGGGTTAGGAAAGTGACAGTTTTGACGTAATCAACGTATTCCATATACAGTATTCTACAGTATTTTCATGCAACCAAAAATTGTTTTCCTGTTTAACAGGAAAACAATAAAAACAAACAAAACAAACAAACGTGTCATTTGTCGCAAATATAGTAAATAGAAATATTCATTATTTTAACGTTTCAACAATTAAAGTGTAGGAAAAATATAGTACTTTCTGCCTCGCTTGTTGGTTGCATGAAAATACTATAGAATACTGTATATGGAATACGTTGATTACGTCAAAACTGTCACTTTCCTAACCCCAAAAAAGTGTTGCAAAGCGTGTGAAAGCGTGGTCTTAGTACTTTTAATACTAATACTTAGTACATTAATACTTTTCACGTTTGTCTGGGTTTTGTTTGTAAAAGCTAGGTATTGTTTAGCTTACACAATTTTTTAGATTCATATTGTGGGAATTCTAAAAATGTTTTAGAATTATAGTACTAGAATTTAGAATATTTCAATCTTTTTGTGTACATTATATTTGTACGAAATGTTAATTTTGAATAAATTTTATTTTAATTCTGTGTAAAAATGTGTTATTAACGTTATTACCATGTTTTGTAATTTTAATTTTAACACACTAACTTTAAAAATTATTTTATGTAAGATTACAATTTTTAAAAATTTTATTATAATGCAAATAACTTCAGCCTTCATCAGTAGACAAATGTAACAGAGTCATCTAGTTTCAGTGAATCATAAAATCCCACTAATTTTGCCAATTTGAGGTCTTTTAACCGATTTCTCGTTTTACAACGAACCTATGCGCATTGAGAAAATAGCTAATCCATATGCAAGATAATGACTTTCGTTAAATGTTGCTGTAGCGTTATTTTGAAGTCACAACAGTTTTAATGCCAGCTATTGAATTTTTCCAACCATCAGTTAATAGTACTCCTTCTTGTGGTTCATCTTTCCTTATAGAATTAACAAGTTCTATTCTGTATCTAAAATTGTTGTGGATAATGTTTTCCTCGTACAAGCTTTAAACTGATGGATGATGGTCCAATTTATTGATAAACACTTTAAAATGTATTGATTCTACTATGTTAAGAAGTATATTGCAGCCAAAAATAAAATTGACTAGTAATTGATCCAACTTTCTTTTCCTACAAGAAAAATAGTCTTTATTAACATTATTTTTAATTCAAACAAATTATATTTATTATTCTATATGCATTTCTTTTACTAACCTATCTGTCACGTCCCGGGTTAAGGATTTACTGGGACAAATGACAAAGGGGTTTTTACATAAAATCCAGGCGCGAATCTATAGTTCAGCGCACCGGGAGGCGAGGAAATCAGGTATTTGACGACGTAATTCTGCACACCAGCCTTTTCGATTGTCAGGCGAGAAATGTGAAATTCTGCACGCTAATCGTCTCGAACGGCCGGGAAAATGTTAGATTCAGGGGATTGAAGATTTAGGGAAGGTCAGGCGAGCAATGTTCAATTCTGCACACTAACCATTTCGAACGTCAGGCGAGAAATGTGAAATTCCCCAGTAAACAAACTGACTGCAGTCTGACGACAGATTGATGTCAGATTCGAGTATATTCTGACGTCAGATTCGGGTCCTACTATGTCCGCATTTGACTATGGTTTTGTGGTCAGAGCCTGACCTCAGGATCTGATCACAGATTGATGTCAGATTTCGATCAGATCTTGCTGCCGTGGCTGACCGCAGATTGAGAGCAGAAATCGAGCAGATCCTGCGCAGCGCGATCTGACGGCAGATTGGTATCAGATACAGAGCAGATTCTGACGTCAGATTCGGTGCCTATTATGTCCGCATTTGACTATGGTTCTGCGGTCAGAGCCTGACATTAGGATCTGACCGCAGATTGATGTCAGATTTCGATCAGATCTTGCTGACAAAAACCGCCCGCAAATTGGCGGCAGAAATCAAGCAGATCCTGATGTCGGCCATAGTTGGCAATTTTATATAATAGTATAGATTTAAAAACAGTGCGAAAGTCTTTAGCATAAATAATATATAGAACACGTTTATAAGACCGACTTGAAAGATCTGATTCCTACCATATTTTATGGAAGAAAGAAAAGTTGGTAAACCATGTATTTAAACGGGTATTATAACATTTTTAATGTTTTACTTAGCAAGTTGTTAGTGAATTGAATGCCAGGTCGGCTCAAAATAATGATTTAAACTTTGAAAGACAGTTCTTCCAAATAAAAAAGAATTAATGGTAACTACTATTTATTCAGTCGTCTTAGGGCGGTATTATCATCAATAGTTTTTTAGTTTTTAGCATGCGGCATCTTCTACTAGTCTAATAGATTAATAAAGGATGCCGGATGCTTAAGACGATCTTCGTCTTCAGCAACGACTGATAATACCGCCCTTCCAGACGGGTATACCAAATATATACTCCGCAGTGGAATGCCGGCAAATACGAGTCGTACTCGAGAGCCCTGAATGATCAAGCCCTCGGCCACTTATTCCCGCGACGGTGCTATTTCGCAAGCGAGAAACGCTCGCCCAATCGCGCCCTGGCGGGGTCGTGTCGTGAACTATGTCAGCAGAATCTGCTGTATTTCTGCTGCCTATCTGACGTCAGATCGCGGAGCGCAAGATCTGCTCGATTCCTGCCATTAAATTGTATCAACAGACTTTCCTTACTTTCTGCCGCCAAACTGCTCGCAGGCTATGTAAGCAGAATCTGTTGTATTTCTGCTGCCTATCTGACGTCAGATCGCGGAGCGCAGGGTCTGCTCGATTTCTGCCATTAAATTGTATCAGCAGATTCTCTGCAGTGTCTGCCGCCAAACAGCTCGCAGACTGTGTACACAGAATCTGCTGCATTTCTGCTGTCTATCTGACGTCAGATCGCGGTGCGCAGGGTCTGTTCGATTTCTGCCATTAAATTGTACCAGCAGACTCTCCTTACTTTCTGCCGCCAAACTGCTCGCAGGCTATGTAAGCAGAATCTGCTGTATTTCTGCTGCCTATCTGACGTCAGATCGCGGAGCGCAGGGTCTGCTCGATTTCTGACATTAAATTGGATTAGCAGATTCGCCGCAGTATCTGCCGTCAAACTGCCCGCAGACTATGTCAACAGAATCTGCTCTGTATCTGACACCAATCTGCCGTCAGATCGCGCTGCGCAGGGTCTGCTCGATTTCTGATATTAAATTGGATTAGCAGATTCGCCGCAGTATCTGCCGTCAAACTGCCCGCAGGCTATGTCAACAGAATTTGCTCGATTTCTGCTGCCTATCTGCCATCAGATCGCGCTGCGCAGGGTCTGCTCGATTCCTGCCATTAAATTGAATCAGCAGACCCTGCCGCCAATCTGCTCTCAGGTTAAGGCAGCACAATCTGTCGGCTTTCTGCTGTCAGTCTGCTTTCATCATCGAATATAACAAATACTGTATCAAATCTGTAGTCTTTCTGCCACAAACATTTGTACTCAGGCGTTGAGCAAAATCTGCAAATACGGACGTGGCTATCTGGGTCTGCACACTAATCGTTTCGAACGGCAGGCGAGTAATGTTTAATTCTGCACACTGAGGATTCAAGGAGAGTCAGGCGAGCAATGTTCAATTCTGCACACTAACCATTTTTTGAACGTCAGGCGAGTAATGTTTAATTCTGCACACTAATCGACCAGGGAAGGTTTAATGAACTGGTTTGTATTGGGGAGACACCCGTTAGAGCACTTGTTTTGGTTTGCTTAAGTAATCGGATTTACCGCTGCATTATTGTAAAAGACACATGTAATACTTCGCGAAATTCGACTAGTCATACGGTTAAGCGAAACCTATGCGTAAGTAAGTTAGTAAACACCGTGACGCTTTCTGCGGTCGTTGCCCGTAATCAGCTGTTCCGGCAGCCTGTTTGGATTTAGGGATCTTCGTAGCCGAAGGATTGACACAATAATTCGTAACAGATTTAAAATAAAACTGTTTATTCACTTTATAGCTTTTGATAATAGGTAATGCACTATTGTTGTGCAGATCGTTACGGTTTATAATAATAGGTTAGCGATGAACATAGCATGTACAGTTACTCACAAAATTGAGCGTACACCTAGGTTGGCAATGAAAATTGAAAGAAAAAATGAATACAAACACATATGCAAAAATGAAAACACAATATATATTTTATTCGTATATTTTACTAAATAATTCATAAAAACATTTTTAAATAAAATGTACTATTGGTCTATATTTAACCGAAATTGTAAAAGTACAGGTATTTTAGTGACACAAAATTGAGCGTACACATAGGAATTTTCACATTACGCAGGTCTGTGTTAGTTAAATGTTGGTACTATTGAAGAGGATGTCCCGCGAAATGTCTTTCAAAATTCGGTTGCTCAGGAAGCAGAAACAACAAACTATCTGTTATCCGTAGATTAACGATTATAGTAGTAACATCGCTAATAAAAGGAAGCAGCCTGACATTTCAATACGAAGTCTTATTGTAAAATTATATTCGCAAGGTAAATCCTTTCGTCAAGTAGGGCAAATAGTCGGCAGAACACATTCTGCCGTACAAAAAATTATAAACAAATTTCGGTACGATGGAACAGTCAGAAATATATCTGGCCGAGGAAGAAAGAAAATATTGTCGAACACTGATGAACGATTCATTTGTCGACAAATTAATATAAATCCGAGTACAAGTGTGCAGAAGTTAACGTTAGATGTTTCCTCACATATAAATAAAGACATCTTGGTTGAAACAGTTCGCAGAACATTAAGAAAAGAGGGATATAATGGCCGAGTCACACAAAAGAAACCGTATATCTCCGAAGCAAATAGACTGAAACGCATAGAATTTGCAAAAACGTTTGTAAATTTTGACGAAAGTTTTGGGAAAATGTTATATTCTCTGACGAGACTAAAATCAATTTTTTTGGACTGGATGGAAGGAAGCAAATCGTATGGCGACAGCGAAATACTGGGCACCACCATAGAAATACATGTCCAACGGTTAAACGCGGAGGAGGATCCATTATGATATGGGGATGTATAGGTGCAAATGGTACCGGAAGTATCGAATACATAGACGGCATAATGGACAAAATTAAGTACTTAAATATCTTAAAAAAGAATCTAAAAGATTCAGCAGAAAAATTAAAAATGCCGCGGGTGTATTACTTTCAACAAGGTAATGACCCAAAGCATTCATCATAGATAGTTCAATTATGGTTGCTGTATAATATCCCAAAGATGCTAAAAACACCTCCCCAGTCACCTGATCTCAATCCCATCGAGAATTTCTGGAAAGAAATAAAATCCAGGATAGCAAATATCAATTATACGAATATAGAAGATTTCAAACAAAAGTTGAGAGAAGAATGGGAAAACACACCTTCTTTAATAGAAAACTTAATTTATTCCATGTCACGTCGCTTACAAGCTGTAGATTGATGCCAGGGGATATGCGACGAAGTATTAATAAATCAAACGATATAGTATAAGTTTGTAAATAGTATTTTACCAAGGTGTACGCTCAATTTTGTGTCACTAAAATACCTGTACTTTTACAATTTCTGTTAAATATACACCAATAGTCCATTTTATATAGAATTTCTTTTACGTATTATTTGGCAAAATATACGAATAAAATATATATTGTATTTTCATTTTTGGATATGTGTGTTTGTATTCATTTTTCCGCCAATTTTCGTTACTGACCTAGGTCTACGCTTAATTTTGTGAGTAACTGTATATAATGGTTATGAATTATGAATATGAACATCCAATACAAGATATATATATATACATTAATAAGCTAGGATGATTTACGCAATAGGCGTTAATAAGCAATGCAAAATAGCAATACACGATAATATAAGCGCAATAAGCGTTGTAATATGAAACAATAAGAATGTGAATAATTGATATAGATGATGGTGATATACCGTGGTATTAATAGTAATTATAATCTCTTACGATACTTGATGGTTGATGGTGATTGAATTTATTTTAAATAACACTTGGATTGACGAGACCTTAAATGGTTTTCGTTGCAAGCTAGTTTCCTTTCGAACAAGGATATTCGTCGAAAGAGGACTTCTGTCTCCGGGCCCTTGTATTTATATGATTTTGCAAGAGGTTGTGGGGTGTACGCGCGGTATGGACTTTGCCCTGCTTATATAATATTTTACGGTATGAAGGGGGGTGCGCAGTATGCACCTTGGGCTAATTATAAACATGTGTCATGATAACTTTTGGGGTTTTTGCAGGGAGCAAAGGTTGATCTATATTGGGACTCGCAGTTTTTCTACTAGGGTTTTTATACATGGGATTTTGAATTGCTCGACTCCTCGAATGGATTTTGGGTGTTTTAATAGGAAAGGGACGTCGGTGGGTTTGACTGCTTTGGTCATTGAGAGGGTGTGAGACGTGGTCTCGATTTAAGATATTTGTGGGGCGAGGGACTTGTTTAGATTTGACGTAAGAGAGGAATTTGTGCCGCGTTGGGCGAATAAGGGAAGGAGATTTAATGATTGACCGTCTTGAGATGGGGACCGCTAAGGTACATCGCCAAGGCGGCCGAGGTCGTTGGTAAAGGGGTAAGAATTGAGGTTTGGGGAAGATTTGAGCGGATTTGTAGATAGATTTATAAATGAGTTGAAGTAACCGCGCGCGAAAAATCTTGGGGCGTCACAATCAATATCCATTTTTCGTCAGTGTAACTTAATTTAATTTAATTTTTTTAATGAGAATTATAATTATTAATAAATTGGCACTTTTAATAACCTATGCGAAAAATGTTTTCTAGGTTAGTTATTTTTATTCCAGCGCTATACGACGTTCACGACATAAACGACGTATACGACGTATAAGACACGAGTCGTGTATAAAACAGAAATTTCGTGTCTTTGCCCATCACTGATTAAAACGCCGTAACATCGCGTTCGCGATTACCCCGCGTTCGTGTTTACGCGACGCTCGAGCTGGAAGACGTTGGAGAGAGACAGAACGTCAACAACCTCTACCAAAGTCGTACCGTCGCCGAACAATGGGCCTGCCAGTTCAGCTTTGGCTGCGTAACTGGTCGGACCTTAGTGAACGCGTGAGCATATTATTCCGCGACATTTCGATTCCTGTATTAATTTGATCGATTACTGTGCCATGTGGGAAGTCGCTTAACAAGATTCTACTACAATTCACCCAGTATCTAAAAGACTTTCTGGGCAACACGTTTCTCGGATCCTATCAAGGGTCCCCATTGCTTAGGAACACTTAAAAACGTGCAGTGTTTTGTGTTTAAAATCATGAGATGGTTGTGCGTGTTAGTATTGTCAACGCGAGTGTAGAGTCTGTGTTTTTACGCATCTTGAACTATTTAAGACTAAGCACCGGCGCTCAAATTGCTTTTTGATCGTGAAATTAAAGTGACATATTTGTGTGTGTGATAAATTCTATTCGGTTTTGCTGCCCTTGGTCTGTGAACCTGCCGATGTGGCTGCCTGTCTGCATGGATAGCAGTGAGTACATTTTAATTTTTTCAATTTTTCTGCGTGCTATTGAACAAATGATTGCTATAGCGAGCACAATAACCAAGAATACATACTTAGTACTCGTGAACAGTCACATTAACGCGCGTGCTTCCAAATGTTTAATTAATACAGACAAAAGCAATAAATAAATTTCAAATTCGAGGTTAAAGTTCTAATAACGCGTTTTAAATATTCCGAATTATTTTTCTTGAATTTTAGAATCGAAGCTAGAAGCTGTGAATGAGAGTTACACTTTAAAAGTTTAATTACATTCGAGCCATTATATTCTCTTAATACTTAAAACGAGAATATAGAGCATTAATTTATTCAGGATTCTCAATTATATAAGTTGAAGTTGGTGCTACTTGGTCACTGTGCTCGCTATTTCTAGTTTTCTCTCTCCTTACAATATTAAATTCAGCCTAGCAATAAGTCGTTAGTTTAAGACCTTTAGTCATAAGACTTTTTCCAAATTTTTCAAAGTGCACGAAGCACATTGGTCGAACATGGATCAGAAATATTTCGTAGAAATGGGTCACTTTCGTAGGTACCTCCCCGCTAGTGTGCCTGGACTTAGTAACATTTCTCAAGCATTGCGACTTGCGAAACGGAATCAAAACTAAAGCCTACGATCTAGTTTAAGGGTCCAGATCGAGCAAAACATAAATTCCGTGAGTTTGGTTCGGTCTGGATATCTATTAAAAAATGCACTTCTGTACTTGGAGCGATAAGCTTCTTTTCCATCACGTTCTTTTTAATTGAGAGTGACAGACTCTTCTAGAAATAAAATTCGCCTTCGATCACTAATTTCGTTTTCGCGCATGGTGTGCTCGCCCTTCATAGGTCGGCTGTGCTGTGTACAACTTCTTACGGGTTTACACAGAGGACACGCTCGTTACGGCTGTGTAAAGTCGTGATACGGAGCACGCCATGTAGAAACAAAAATTCGGTGCATCGAGGGTGAATGTCACGTCGCGTCTTTCGGTCCTTTAGTCGTGCAGTCTCTTTTGCAATCTCAATCGAGAGATTCTTAGCTTTCGCATATTCCTCGAATGTTACGCAAGTGCATATTTGCAATAGATTATGCGAATTACAATTCGGAATTATTATGCGCCCAAAGAGGCTGCTGTTCTTCCGGCTTGTGATTAGGCATCGTTGAGCGCCCACAGAGGCTGCCGTTTCTTTTCTCATTAAAATTGAATAGTATGAGACGCCCGAAGGGGCCGCTCCTTTTTTCTGTCAATCTTGAGAATCATTAAGCGCCCAATGCGGCTGCTCGAAATGTTTCTGAATGTCCGAATTGCATGGCGCTCCATGTGGCTGCCTGGAATTTAAAGGAATTATTGTGTCACTTGTTTAAATACAAATTGTCTGTTTCAGTAGTAGGGTTTGTGATCGCCCGTAATGCGATCTTAAAGTCAGTGTTTTTGCGCAAGTAAAACTGGTCGAGAGCTCCGGTGCTCTAATAGCCTTTTCATCGCGAAAGTAGAGTCATGCACGAGTCCAACTGGAGCTGCTGTGCCGAGGACTAAAGGGGTGCTGAGCTGAGGAGTGCTGGTCCCAGGGCTGCTGGTCAGGAGTTACGAGTTTGCAGAGATGCAGTACTCTCGATGACAGCGAATGGCAAGTCACTTAATATTTCTTTGAATATGAGTGCACGCAATAGAACAAAATGGTTTCTGTAGAATACGTAGCATAGCGAGCTTTTTCGATTCTAGCCATTCCAACAGAAATGCGCGACATGCAGGGGCCCATTTCACATGGTCGGTATTCGTTTCGGGAACACTAATGCAATATTTCGCGAATATGGAGTAGGGCGTTTAGGCTGTAGCCTCGTGACGTGGCTCTTTTCTAAACCATATTCACGAAATATCGCAGAAATGTTCCTAAAGCGAATGCCATTTATATGAAATGGACCACTAACCGCCGCGCATGCATTGGAAAGAGCAGTATCCAATGAGCTGACCATACAAGGTACTCGTAGATAGTGACATGCATGTGTCTGTCTTAAAATCAGAAAATTAAATCAATGCAACAGTTGCTCGCGATTTTTATAATACTGTTTAATAATTCGTAAAACAATCAAATCGATCTAGTCGAGTGGAGTCACCGCGAAAAATTTGAAAAGGTTCCAGTGGAAAGTGGAACCAGACTTCCTAGCAATCTTGCAGTCTAGCAAGGTCCCCGTTGTTTTCGCGTCCATCTACATATTTTGCAGAGCACCGCGGCTCTTAATTAGAGTAGTATTACCGCGAATTTGGAGTCAAATTTTTGCGTATCTAAGATTTGTCCAGAGCACCGGTGCTCTAATTGCTTTTTATCGCGGAAGTAGAGTCAAAGTTTCGCTTAGCTTCAATTTTCAGCTTAAACCTGCGGGCCCTGGAAAGGGCCAGAAAATTAAATCAATACAAAAGTTGCTCGCGACTTTTGCAATTCCGATTAATAATTCGTAAAATAATCAATTCGATCGATTCGAGTAGAGTGACCGGGAAAAATCTGAAAAGGTTCCAAGTGGAATCAGTCTTCCTAGCAGTCTTGCAGTCTAGCAAGATCCTTTGTGATCGCGCGTAACGCGATCGTAGATTCTGAGTTCTTTTCGCGTTCAACTACATATTTTGCAGAGCACCGCGGCTCTTACTTAGAGTAGTATTACCGCGAAAGTAGAGCCAATTTTTGCGCATAAAAAGTTCGTCCAGAGCACCGGTGCTCTAATTGTTTTTTTATCGCGGAAGTAGAGTCAAATTTTCGCTTAGCTTCAATTTTCAGCATAGACTCGCCAAGGAGATTCTAGGCCCTAAAGAGGGCCTAGCTCGTGGACCCTGGCGAAGGCCCAACAAATGGACCCTGTACAGAGCCTAGCGCGTAGGCCCTAGAGACGGCCCAAAGCTTGGAAGCTGGCAAGGATGACAGGATGGACCATATTCGCCGACCGGTGAATAATATTTTGTACTTGCATGCGACTGGTTATGTAGACACGAGTACCTTGTAGTCCTTTGGTACTGTAAACCGTGGAAACATTGGCATACGCCGCATGTACGTTGTTTTACGTCAGATTAGTAAAACTTAACCTGTTAATGATATTTACAGTGGCGGACGAAAGAAAGTTTACAACTTTCAAAATCGCACAACTCTTTTCGAATTGGTCCAAACGACATGAATTTTTTTTTTGAGAATCTAGAAGTATTAGTTTGCTAAGTGACGTGTTTCGTAGTTTTGAAAAAAAATGCAATTGGTCGGAATAGCAAAAAAATAGTAAAGGTTGTTTTTTAAACTTTTTTTCAGCCTGTAATGAAATTCGAAAAAACCCGTTTGTAGATTGAAGTAAGTTGTATACATGCTGAAAATTTCATTAAAATCGGTTAACGTTGCTCTGAGCTACAAACCTTTAAAGATCGCAGAATAAGGTCGAGAATCGCGGAAATTCACGAAATCAGCGATTTTTGATCTTATGTTGCTTTACCATTTTGAACCATTTTGAAGCATTTTTATTTAATTAGGGACTTTTGGGAAGTTATGCATACACATCCGAAAATCTTTCGATTTTAGACGGCTAAGTGGTGGTCCTGAAACCAACTGTATGTCGTGTCTGAAATCAAAATCAATAAAATTTTCTTATAAAGTATGTCAATAGCTATCGTCCAACGAAACCGATTTTGAAAATTTTGAAAAATAAAGAAATGGTGAGAGATCACTTCGTTGGACGAAGTGGAATCTTATTATGAATCTGCATGAAAAATCGGAAGGGAATTGGTTGCACGTAGCGCGAGTTTTTAGGGCTACCGTAGATGAAAAATATAGTTTCGCTGCGATCGGTCGAGCCGCCGCGTCGCGCCGCCCCCTGCTACCTGGGATGTTTCACTCAAATGCCTATAACTTCGTCAATTTTCCGAATTTTTACATCAGACCTGTTTTATACTATTTCCAAAACATCAATCTATGAAAATATGTAAAACACGCCACCAGAATGAAAAATGTAGTTCCGCTGCGATCGGTCAAGTCGCCGCGCATCGCTGTCCGATGGTACCTGGGTGGTTCCACTCAAATGCCTGTAACTTTGTCAGTCTTCCGAATTTTTACATCGAACTTGATTTATAATATTCCTTAAACATCAATTTATGAAAATATGTAAAAAGAAAAAATCCGATTTTTGACACTTTCAAACGGTTATACCCCCTTAACTTAACGATAATAAGAATTATCGAAACGCTATCTTGCCCAACTGTTCTTTTTCTCGTTCCACAAAATGGTCGGGGCAAAATGGAAGGGTTGAAAGCCGTGCAAGTAATTTGAGGCTTTATTGCGGAAAAGCTCGGTAATTTTACGAGTTTTCCAGTGAGGGCGAATTAAGATTTGCATAACGTCGGCGCGCCGCTCGGACCCAAGTGTCGAGAAATGCAAATGTAGCCTGGCGCATAGAATTCTTTCTCTCTCTTTGTTGATCCTTGTTCTTTTCCTGCCCCCCCCCCCCCCCCCTCACCCCACCCCTCAGGTTTGTGTGGAGGAGAGACGACGAAATCGTAAGGCATAAGGCCGTAAGGGATGCCGCGTAAGTAATGAACACGGGGTGGGTCTGCTAGCGTTAGGCGAGAGCAAGACCCGGACCCTGTTGGACCGACATTTCAACGCGATGCCTCCTCGCTCTAGAAAGAGCGAGCAACGAAAGCACCTCCTACCAACTTACCCTCTTTATCCTTTTTCTTTACAACCCTGTGGAGTTTCCCTTCGTTTGTTCTCGCTTTCCAAGAGATTCCGTGCTTCGAGAACGAGGGAAATTGGAACGGAATTCGATCTTTGTTGCGAGTAAATTATTTTGCAGGGGGGGGGGGGTCGAGCGGCCGCGACGAGCTGAGGATCAGGGTGTTGGCCTTAAGCCGCGTATTCACCTGTGCATTCGCCCTGAATGTGCATTCGGCGCGCACCGATTTTTTGCTTGTGCGGCGCGCGGTCGGTGCTCGGCGTGCATTCGCCGCGCATTCGGCGCGAAATGGGAGCGCGTTCTGGGATCGTGCAGTGTTCATTAGGGAAGGGCGATTCCGTTCAAAATAATCGATACTTAAGAATCGATTCTAATGAAACATCGATGCTTTAAAATCGATTATTTCCAAAAAGAATCGAAGAATCGAAGAATCGATGAAAGGAATGATTAGGAATCTTCGAGCATATAAACATGGAAGAAGCATGCAATAGGCGAAAATGTAGGCAGCGATAGAAAGAGAAAGATATACATGGGGATCATCCCCTCTCTTTCTAGCGCCAGCATTTTTTTATGTTAGAAAGAGAGAGGGTATTTTTTCTCTCTTTCTACCGCCGTCTACATTTTCGCACATTACACTAAGTTAGGAATAGAATCAATTAACTGTGAGATAAAATGAATTTTTATTGAATCATTTTTTGTAGAACTTTTCATTTTCATTTGTAGAAACTGAAAAATAAATAATCGTAATTCAAAATGTTAATTTATTGATAAATAAAAATTAAATTATTAATAAATAATACTCACCTAGTAAATATTATTAATAAACACCGAAAGGCAAACGAGCCACGAGGGAAGCAGTTAGGACAATGGTGGACAATGCTCAACAATGCTACATAGTGGGGAGTGTCGATAAGCTGCGCGGAGGAGATCCGTTCCCTTGTGGAAAAATGTTGATTTTTTTCGTGATTCTTAGTTAGAAAATAATCGAGTTACCGAGAATCGATTCCTAGAATAATCGGTAAAGTAATCGATTCTTCAGAAAGAGATCTTCAAAAATCGATCGATTCTAGAGGAATCGAGTAGAATCGCCCTTCCCTAGTGTTCATTCACAAGAGTCCCCATAAGCACCGATCCGAAGAACAAGGAGAAAAGTCATGGACGAAAATATAGCAATAGCTAGTGCTAGTTTCATTGTAGTGTCACGTCCCGGGTTAAGGATTTAAGGGGACAAATGACATGGTGGTTATTTACATAAAATCCAGGCGCGAATCTATAGTTCAGCGCACCGGGAGGCGAGGAAATCAGGTATTTAACGATGTAATTCTGCACACCAGCCTTTTCGAACGTCAGGCGAGAAATGTTTAATTCTGCACACTAACCATTTCGAACGTCAGGCGAGAAATGTGAAATTCTGCACACTAATCGTTTCGAACGGCAGGCGAGTAATGTTTAATTCTGCACACTAATCGACCAGGGAAGATTTAATGAACTGGTTTGTATTGGGGAGAGACCCGTTAGAGCACTTGTTTTGGTTTACCTTGGTAATCGGATTTACCGTTGCATTATTGTAAAAGACACATGTAATAACTTCGCGAAATTCGACTAGTCATATGGTTAAGCGAAACCTATACGAAAGTAAGTTAGTAAACACCGTGACGCTTTCTGCGGTCGTTGGCCGTAATCAGCTGTTCCGGCAGTCTGTTTGGATTTAGGGATCTTCGTAGCCGAAGGATTGACACAATAATTCGTAGCGTGATTTAAAGTAAAACTGTTTATTCACTTTATAGCTTTTTGATAATATGTAATGCACTATTATTGTGCAGATTGGTACGGTTTATAATAATGGGTTGGCGATGAACATAGCATTTATATAGTGGTTATAAGTTGTGAATATGAACATGAAATACAATATATATATATATATATATTAATAAGCTAGGTTCATTTGAGCAATAAGCGTTAATAAGCAATACGAATAGCAATACACAATAGTATGAGCGCAATAAGCGTTGCAATACGCAATAATGTGAAAAGCACTAAGAATAGCAATACAATATAATATAAGCGCAATAAGCGTTGCAATATGAAATAATATGAAACAATAAGAATATGAATAATTGGTATGGATGATGGTGATATACCGTGGTATTAATAGTAGTTATAATCTCTTACGAGGGTAATCCCAAAAGTAAGATCTCCAAAGCGCTGAGGATGCCGGGAAACTATTCGTGCAGCTTTTATATACGCTGTTGTGTTCGTTACTTCCCCCACTTCGCAACAAGCCTATGCGCGCCTCGCTGGGATACTCGGTCTTCAATTGGCAGCCGTTTGTAATGGAGCTCCCGTTTGGCGCTACCGCCAAGTGCGAAATTCGCGCAGTTATTCGGTTTTTGAACGCAAAATGAGTGAAACCTATTGACATTCATCGCCAATTGAAAGAAGTGTATGGCGAGTCATGCATGGATGTCTAAAACGTCCGCAAGTGGTGTAGGGAGTTTGCAGCTGGTCGAACTGAAGTTCACGATGAAGAAAGAAGCGGCAGACCGTCAATTTCCGACGAGACAGCCGCGAAGGTTGAGCAAACCATGCGTGAAGATCGGCGGTTCACTCTGGATGAACTCTGCATTTTGGTTCCCGGGGTTTCCCGGAGCACCATTCACAGGATTTTGACGGAAAAGTTTCAGTATGCGAAGGTGTGCGCAAGATGGGTCCCGTGAATGCTCACGGAAGACCACCAACGGCAACGAGTTGAATCTGCTCGCGAATTTTTTCGCCGCTATGCAGACGAAAAGGACAACTTTTTGGATTCGATTGTCACGGGCGACGAAACCTGGGCGTTCCACTACACACCTGAGACCAAAGAACAATCACGTCAGTGGCGCCATCCCTCTTCTCCCAAGCCGCGAAAATTCAAACAATTACCGTCTGTCGGTAAAGTCATGGCAACTGTGTTTTGGGATCGAAAGGGGGTATTGTTGGTGGACTTCATGCCTACTGGGAGCACAATAAACGCTGACAGGTATTGTGAGACACTGAAAGAACTCAGACGGGCGATTCAGAACCGGAGAAGAGGAATGTTGAGCAAGGGCGTAAGCATTCTCCACGACAATGCTCGTCCCCACATCGCCCATACGACCGATGCTCTCCTGCAACAGTTTGGGTGGGACATCATCACCCACCCACCCTATAGTCCGGATTTGGCACCCAGTGACTACCACCTGTTTCCTATGCTGAAAGAACATTTGGCCGGAACGAGCTTCAACAACGACGACAAGGTGAAAGATGAGGTTCAACGTTTCCTCAACGGCATGGCGGCGAGCTGGTATGACATGAGCATACAAAAACTGCTGCAACGCCTACAAAAATGCATCGACAGAAATGACGATTACGTCGAAAAATAGATAAATGTTCAAGCTTTAAAATGATGTGAACATTATTGAAAATAAACATTTCTTTGTATTTTAAAAAAAATAGGAGACCTTACTTTTGGGATGACCCTCGTACAATGCTTGGTTGTTGAAGATGATTGATTTTAGTTTTAAGAATACTTTGTCTGACGAGACCTTTATGTAATTGGTTTTCGTGCAAAGATAGCTTCCTTTCGCCGAAGGATATTTCGTCGAAAGAGGACTTCTGTCTCCGGGCCCTTGTATTTATATGATTTTGCAAGGGGTTGTGGGGTGTACGCGCGGTATGGACTTTGCCCTGCTTATATAATATTTTACAGTATGAAGGGGGGTGCGCAGTATGCACCTTGGGCTAATTATAAACATGTGTCACGGTAGCTTTTGGGGGTTTTGCAGGGATCAAAGGTTGGTCTATATTGGGACTCACAGTTTTTCTTCTAGGGCAGGCCTGGGATTTAAGTGAACGCGGCGGCCGATTTTCAGAGGCAACGCCTCTTTTCTCCCACCGCACGTCTTGGCCCCCGCGGCGGCCTAAGAGCTTCGAGCGCTTCAGGCCCGTGCCATATAAACCGCGCGTAGCTCATATCAACCGAGCTACGCGCGGTTTATACAGGGTCATCGTTTAATCCTGCAACCCGCGCGCGCGCGAACCTATAAAATGGCAACACCGCCTCACGGACGCATTCCACTACAACCATGCACTGGCCCAGCGGAGAGCTGCCAGCGACCGATGGACAAGGGTGATGCCCGAGCTTCGAAAATTTTAGCGTCGCAAAGAGCTAGGTATTGGGAATTTCCCGGTCCAGGTAATCGAGCCGCGCGCTCCGCTTTTATGATCGGTTTACCACTCGCACCCCAGATTACTATAATGAGGTTTGAAAATAATGTCAACTGATCTCGTACTCGTCTCAATTTAAATAATTTTAGCTACGACAGGGTTGACCGCGGCGCTATACCCTTGTACGGAAAGATTTTTCGCCACCTGCTTGTAAAAGCCATAATAATGGCGCATCGTTCCAAAAAATGACATTAACGGATGCCGGTATAGGCGTGGTTGAGTAGCTAAAATATTCAGACACAAAAATTCTAGAAAAAGAAATTCAAACACTGCTACAATAAAAGACGCGTCCCATTAGTTACCCCTTACGTCTGATCTAGGTATGCTCCGCATTAAGGATAAAATCGTAAAAAAGAAAACCAGAAAAATAGATTCTGAGGTCTGCAGAACTAACACATAATTGAATAAAAATTTAATTTTTCAATTTATGAAAGTAATGATAGTAATGATACAGAAACAACTAGCCTATTGTTTATCGACATCACGAATTTTAAAAACAGCGTTAAATACATTATCAAATAAACAGTTTGCAAAAGCTTTTTAAACAATTATGGTTGAAAAATTGATGAAAGAAAAATTAAGTAAACGTAAAATATGTCAAATTATCAATCATTAAGAGGGAATAATTTTTCCTCATTTTTCGGCGCAAATTGCATTCCGATATCTCTTATAGTTCAAAAGTTATACGAAAAAGGCCCTAAATTTTTTAACCCGGGCCGGGAAATTCTGAATAGTTCTTTGCAACGTTAATTTGAAAGAGGCCAGCCCAAAATTCTCGAAACTCGGGCATCACCGCTGTCTAGCGGTCCCTAGTAGCTCTCTGAACGCCGGGACGGTGCATGGTTGTGGTGGAATGCGTCCGCGAGGCGGTGTTGCCATTTTACAAGTTCGCGCGCGCGCGGGTTGCAGGATTAAACGATGACCCTGTATGGTACGGGCCTGAAGCGCTCGAAGCTCCTAGGCCGCCGCGGGGGCCAAGACGTGCGGTGGGGGAAAAGAGGCGTTGCCTCTGAAAATTGGCCGCCGCGTTCACTTAAATCCCAGGCCTGTTCTAGGGTTTTTATACACGTGATTTTGAATTGCTCAACTCCTCGAATGGATTTTGGGTGTTTTAATAGGAAAGGGACGTCGGTGGGTTTGACTGCTTTGGTCATTTAGAGGGTGTGAGACGTGGTCTCGATTTAAGAGATTTGTGGGGCGAGGGACTTGTTTAGATTCCATGTAAGAGAGGAATTTATGCCGCGTTAGGCGAATAAGGGAAGGAGATTTAATGCGGCCGAGGTCGTTGGTAAAGGGGTAAGAATTGAGGTTTGGGGAAGATTTGAGTGGAGTTGTAGATTGATTTATAAAAGAGAGTTGAAATAACCGCGCGCGAAAAATCGTGGGGCGTCACAGTAGTGTATACATTGCTTAAAAAAAAAGGATAAAAAGAAGAAACGTTGGTGGACGAAGAAAATTTATACCAGCAGGTGCAACGAAACATTTCTACGGAATTTAAATGCTGAAGTGGGAAGCAACCAATTTAAAAACTTGACGAGGATGTCATCGGAAGATTTTTTATTTTATTAAATTATATTCGCGATAAGGTTGCAAGGCAAGCTACTGCCTGCAGAAAAGCGATTACGGCGGAAGAAAGATTGGCAATTACATTGAGATTTCTTGCAACCGGAGATTCGTATAGTAGTTTGCAATATCTATTTAAAATGCTTTTCTTAATTTTCCCCTTTTCCCGTCTGTACGAGCTTTTTAGACTCTCCACTTTCCTCTTGCAATCTTCCGCGTCCGTTCCGATCTCTTAGGCACTTGTACACCACGCGTCGTCCTTTTTTAAAGTAATGAAATGACACGGGTCTCTGGAATTCCATGACAATTCGTATTTCTCGAATACCTCAAGGAGCTTGAGAAAAATTTGCGGCGTCCACTCTATCATGATGTCGTTTGGACGCGAATGCACGCTTTGATGGACCGCCAGCAAGCGGATCGGCGCGAATGGCGCGACGAACGCTCGGTTCGCAATCGCCTCGATATCGGTCCATACATTGTATCCGCACTCGTCGTTTGCCGCTCGGTTTGCCTCGTAGACGACGAGTGCGGATACAATGCATGGACCGATATCAAGGCACGATCCCCGAATGCGCGCCGAATGCGCGCCGATTGCCCGCCGAATGCACGCCGAGCACCAACCGCGCGCCGCACGAGCAAAAAATCGATGCGCGCCGAATGCACATTCGGGGCGAATGCACAGGTGAAAACGCGGCTTTATGGCAAATATATGGTAATGTGGATTACTTTGTTGCGTGGCACCGCGCCGCACAGTGCGTTGAATCAATGGGAAGTCGGGACAAAAATCATAACTTCCGAACTAATCAGTTTTCGACCTATATACCCCAATACTTTTTTAACCAGAATATATATATGCATCGATTGGTGTATAAAAAATATACAGTTGCCTTAAAAAAAATTGAGGTGACCTCGATTTTTTATTGAATAAAAAGGTTTTTATCAATATTTACTTTTGCAATTTGTTGTCAACTGAAAACTGACTAACTTTTGTCCGAAACATTTTTTTATCAAATTATTTTTATCACGTGCATTTGAAGTTAGAATTTTTTATCGAAATATATTTTACATACATAAGCTTATTTAGACTAAAAAAGAAGACTCTAAATACGTTAACGTAATGTATTGTTAATATAAACTTTTAATAATAATACATAAAAAAACGTAAACGTAATTATATATATAAAACATAATGTAAAAAATACTTCATTTTTCAATCAACTTGACTCATCATCACTTTCAATTTTGATAACAGGACATGTTAAATCAGATGACGAACATGAAGGGTCTGTTTCCGTTATTATGTATGATTGAATGTCCATATCTCGAGTCTTACATTTCTTAGACACAGGGTTTCTTAATTGAGATATGAAAGGATCAGATCTCAACAGTAGCAGGTTTAATAAATCCTTGTTGGTATTTATCCTCGACGATTTCCGTGTATGAGCAAGACGATGTTTTCTGAATTCCTTGTGGCTTGCTTCCAAAGCTTCTTCCGAGAGTTGACCAATCGGTAAATCAAAATTGGAAATTATGTCAAGGCCATGAATTAAAAGTTTATGTACACTGCTGGGCATGTAATACCAACCGTACAGTTGTATATACAGATCTTTGGTTTCCCGCAAGATTTCCTTAAATTTAGGTAAATAGATTTTTTTCCCACTGGCAATCACTCTTAAGATTATAGAGAAATTCTCAATTAATTTCTCATCTATACCTGTAATTTCTGACGTTACTTTTGAGTTAGCAAAAAAACGTCTAGCCGTATTTCCGTCGTTAGTGGATCCAAAGCCAGGTTTGGGTTTGTCCACGTTTAGTCCCATTCTTTCTTTAAAAGATGTCTGTATTTCTCTTTTTCGATTTTGAAAAATCGTTTTATTACTGGCACCACGCACCTGCCAAGTTTTTAAGGGCAATCTATACGCAATGTGCAGCAAACACTCAAAGCTTCGAATCCAGGCATGAAGAGAGGAGATCCCAAAACGATAGTTCTCTTGCTTTGATATTTTATTGTGAATATTTTCCGTATTCATCTGCTTTGGAGTCGCGCCACAAATGTAGCACGTGGATGCGGCTTTAGTTCCGGACAAAATATTGGTTACACTACCATCTATCATGGTAAGTAACATTTTGTAAGAAATGTTAATATTGCAACCGTTTTTTGAAGTGCAGTAATTTCTAAGTTTTTTTATTAATTCATTCATTGCATTTTCTTCATTTATGATAAGTGATGCACTTTCTTTAATAAATGCAAATTTGAGGGGCCTACAATATAATGTTGAGGAAGGATGCGGATTTTTCCATAACTCCTTACCGGTGTTATCATTTACCAGTTTAAGGGGACAAAAAGCAATTAAAAACAGAAATTCGTCTGTATTATCTGAGTCAACAAATATTTGTTTGTATGTACTGTGCCCGGAACTTCCATCAAATCCCCATTTACATACTAAAGTTGTTGTTGCACTTTGTTCTATATCTACAAGGGTAACAATACTTTCGGCAGTTTTATTTAAAATTTCTTGAAGGTCAACCTCCGCTGTTGTTTCCGTTATTACCGTGTTCCCTGGAAGAAATTGTTTTTTATACTGCTTTAGTGCGTACAGACTGGGGTAACAGTCTTTATGCACGGCATTAACCGTTGCTCGTAATAAATCATATTTTCTTTCGGATAGGTCTAAGTCCAAATATAAAGCCAATGCTTTTGGGGGTGATAATAAATTTTCGGTTTTGGTTTTAGTTGTAGCAAACGATTTTGCTGAAATTGTCGCTGCATAATTTAATTCCTCCGGTTGCCATAAGTGAACAAGAGTTTCGACCCTACGTTTTTTAGTTTTATCGGACAATTCTTGAAATGACTTTTGAGGTCTACCGCGACTATGCCTAGATATATCTCCAGTTGACGAATGTTCTACTGAATTCTTCACGCTTTCTGGTAGATTGAACTCGCTCTTCAACCAAACTTGGTGTCGTTTTTTGAATAATGTTTTATTTCGCGAAGATGCTTTCCATAACCTACGAATATTTAAGTCAAAAAGGCTGCACTTTTTCATCAAATCGGTATTAATCGTTTCCAGATACTCTTTTATTTTCAAAAGAATCAAAATGTGGTCATAAATTCCCTCTACTTTTTTTTTCTGGTCTAAAGATAACCACGTTTCAAAGACGTCAGAATTGCTGATGCGCACACGTCTTCCTAAAAGAATTTATTTCTCAAATAATTGCAGGTAGTAGCAGGCAAGCGTGATATTTTCATAAAGTATACAGTTAGGAGAACCAAATATAAAAAAATCACGGATACGTTTTGATACGTATTTTTTAAAAAGCCGATTGAAATAAAATTTTCATTCTCGAGACTAAGAGGTTTTCTAGTGATCAGTAAGGCCATAAGCCTAAACAATAACTTTGAAGCACACATACCCATAATACTGGAATCCATTGTGAATAAAATGAGCCAAGAATAATAAATTTTCTTTAGGTCTAAATGGAAAAATAGAAAGTAACTCTACCGCGTATGAATTTCACGTGACGCTTGAAGTCCTGAGATTCCAAGTTAAGATGATAAATAACATTGTAAACAACTACGGTATCCTAGCAACCATAATCGTACTCGATTCCTGAACATCTTAATGTAAATATTAGATGATAATTATCACCCTGTAAAATATTTGATTTTTCAATTTTTGTCCATGCATCAACGCACTGTGCGCCGTGGTGAAATGTCTCGAGGAAATTCTTCTACGTTATATCCACGTGTATCTACCTGTAAGTCTCTTGCACGAGCAAATCCGACGAAATGTCGCGCGCGTGGAATAATGGGCAATCATTGAGATCGGCTATGACTGTTTTTCTGTATAAACCGCGGCCTATTACGGGCGCGAACCAGAGAACCAGACACGCTACTGGACATAACGGCATTCGATAGCTTTCGCGATCGTTAGCGTGAACTGGTCCCATCGAAACGTATTCATACATGGCTCAGGTGCAGATGATTACGTTAATAATGAACACAATTGGTGCTCACCTGCGTGACTCGGCGAACACGCATTCAATCTGTTTACCCAGGCTCGTTCGTACTATCGCGTAGTTGCGCGTTTGTTGGCCAGAATCGGCGCACACAAAGCTACTCGTACACGCGTAGCAGTTCCACTGGCGTCTATTTCACCCGACGCTAGTTGCGTCTAAATCTAAATTCTAAATGTCACTGATAATTATCGAGGGCCTGGATTCGCGCGCGAGCAATCCCATGACGTTGGGGCACGCATTGCGGCAACAGTCTTGCCGAGCACGTACCGTGAATTCGGTATCCGAGAGACGGGGAAAAAGTGGAACAAATAAAATAGAGGAAGCTGAGGCTACGGGGGGATGGTAGAAACGTGGTGGTCGAAGGTATTTACGGTATATTTTCGTATCGCCTAAGGGCTGGTCAAACGGGGTCAAACGTCAATTCGAGCCACAGCGCGCGGCGTATTCTTGGCACGCTGCAGAATCAGTGGGAGGCGTATTTTCCGCGAGAAATCTCGTGTAGGGATAAAGTTGTTGGTTATCGCTCGAAAGGTACTCGTTGTATTCGCCTAGTGGAGCCCAGTCGAGTCCAGTCGCATCGAATCGCATCGAATCGTATCGAATGAGATTGAAGTCGATCTTTCCCGATGTTCCACTTTCTAAATTCTTCGGATCTCTGCTCCCATACATAGATACAGATTCGTGCGTTTATTCAACTTCTCCAGGGGGGTACCTTTTTCCTCGAAATTTCTCGTTTGTACCGATTTCCGTTCGAAACCGTCGACGGAGCAGGAGTTACCAGCGAATTTAGCGGTACATGAGGGAAATATGAAATGCTTACCTACATGCGCGTTAAAGATGAAGGCTGTGTTTCAATTCACGCATGCTGCGCTTGAAATTCGTGGCATCGTACGATTCTCTAGAATTACTCTCACTTGCCACCACTACGATGCTGCAATCGCAGAAAATCAGAGGAGAATCAGTCACTGCACCGCTCGCTGCACCGGAACTGACGGATCGTATTGGTGGCAAGTGAGAGAAGTTCTAGGGAATCGTACGATGCCACCAATTTCTAATATCTATCTATAATATAATTTCATGGGCAGTATGCGTGAATTGAAACACAGCCGAAAGCCTCGGTTAAATGCAACGCGGATTGGGCTCCTCTCCATTCGGCAACCTGCACTAGTGCGCACTGAGTGCGACCGTCCGAATACGCTATATGTTACCTACCTACCCTGATGAAAAAACGGATGCGCCCATCGCGCACGCCGAGCGAGATGTCAACGAGAACGTTTCACTCCGCTCGAGACGGGCGGTAAATTGAAATTTTATTGAATTATACAGTGTACCGGGGAAGATCGTTTAAAGTACAAGCAAATGCTTTCACGATCGAATTCGTCGCGTGGTTTCTGCCGCGGAATCGTCGCGCGTCGTCCCTGTTTGCGCATAATAAATATTTATAAGGTGGGACAGAGATACCGCGACGGGGAGAGTGCTCCGTCTCGTTTTTCGATCGGTTTTCTCGTGAATTGGGCTAATTTCGGCAGTCGTCGCTGGCTCGATCGAGCTTCCAAGGGTTGTGGTTCGCGTTAAAATTTCACGAGCCTTCTTCCGCAAGAATCCCACAGCCTTTACTCTCCGCGATGCGATGGCGGCCATGGTTTAGGCTTTTAGAGCGTAGTTTGCCGTACGCGTCGTTAACGCATAAGCGGCTTACAAGGGATACTCGCGCTTTGCGAAATGCTACACCGTAAAATATCCGGCGCTATCGCTGGATAGGAAACACGGGAGCTTGTTACATTCCCAATTATGGCCCGCCTCTTCAACCAACACACAACTTTTAATCATCGCCTTCCGTAATTATTACCTCAGGCAATACATATACGTACATAGGTACATATGTATGTACCTATGTACATATCTCGAGCGATCTTGACCGTGTTCGATAGTTATACAGGTATCGATCGAAGCGAGTGTTACAGCTCCCTGTCGCAATTTTCCCTGTACACTCTTGCGTGGTTCGTGTTTCTGTCGTTGGTAAACCTTTATGGGCTCGTGACTATGCCCGAGTACCGTGGCATACGCCACGAATGTATTTCGAATCCGCAGACAAATGGGGCGCTTCGACATTCTGACCCCTGAATTTCGTCGCAGTATTTGTCAACCGGAAACCGCTCTATTTCTCTCGTATTCTTGCTCGTTTTCGTACACCGAACGAGCGAGCGTGGCTCAATTCCCCGAAAGAGTCTTTGCTCACCTGTACATATATACGTGATATGCATGTATAAGTAGTTCCCATTGCCTGGTCCACTATAACAGCCACTTTTAAAATAGACTTCGTCGACGTTCCAAGTGGCCAGTGGGCCATGCAACTTGAAAAGAGTGATGAATGATTTATCGTTGCATTATTCGCTGCATTACTAGCTGCTGTCGCCGTTGCGCGTTGTTTCTTCATCGCCAGTCCATTTCCACTCGTTTATTCCTAAAGAGGACCAATAACAAACAGTCCGGTTGACCCTCGTTCGAATGCAATGAAATTTTAATTTTATACGCACATGCAATTACTTAGGTTCCGAGATAGCAGGACGAATCTTATTTCTCCGTTTTATTCTTACGCTTTCTCCGCGAGCGGCTCCTCTGCTTGGGCACAATTATGGGCGGAGGTAGACCGAGCTCGGGCAGAGGAATGTAATTTCGTGGCGCCTTAAATTCAATTTCGAGCGTGTTCTTTAGGTTGTCGTTGGGCATTATTTGCCGTATTGCCTTGAGCGAAAGCATCTCCTCGTCGGGTTTCTTGGCTGGCGGTTGCTGGTCCGGTATCACGTGAACTTTCGTGCAGCCCTTTATGCATTTTTCACCTAGGCGAGATGAAGGGTGCGTTCTGATTTACCGCAGTGAGTGCATGAAATTGGTGGCATCGTATTGGTGGCATCCGTACGATTCCCTAGAATTTCTCTCACTTTCGATGCCAATACGATGCCACTTCCGGTGCAGTGAGCGTGCGGCGGACGTAGAATATTCAGAGGTGAAGAAGTCACTGCGCAGCGCGCATGCGTGTTTGTTTCTACAGTGTTTTCTCTGTTTCCAACAATTTCTCTATTTCCAATCATCTTCATTGTCGCTTTCATCACTATTATCTAATAGTATCGAGGTTAGTGGAGACAACGTTTCTTTCTCCAGCACAGTAGCGTTTTCAAATTTCAAGAACGCATGAACCGCAGTAACGAAACGGAACGGAACGGAACGGAACGGAACGGAACGGAACGATATGAATGCGCGCAGCGACTATGCTGCGATCTCTGCACTCACTGCGTGAATCGGAACGCACCCGAAGTGCGTTTCCGTTGTTGGGCGAGCATCAACATCTCGGTGAAAAATGGGAGGAATCTGTGCACCTACCTTGCGCGTCCGCGCAATTCAAGTCGAAGCTGAGGTTATCCTGCTCCTTTAGCCCCTCGTGCCCCTGCCCCTGCCCCGGCTCGAATTCCCTCTCGGCCTTCGGTATTCTCACGGACAGAATGTTACTGTCGATCTCG
The DNA here is from genome assembly GCA_929113495.1 of Andrena minutula. NCBI lineage: Eukaryota > Metazoa > Arthropoda > Insecta > Hymenoptera > Andrenidae > Andrena > Andrena minutula. The sequence continues at coordinate 50,184,642 of OV815995.1, read as the reverse complement.
TGTGTAATTTGGTCGTAGGGTGGTGCCGCGTCCGGGTGAGGGCACGTCGGATGAAGGCACCGCGGGCAGAAGCACTCGCCGTCTGTACTCGTCATGTTGTTTCACACTATCCGTCACGCTGTTGGCTTGTTCGCAGTATTCACACCGGCAGATTTTTCTTTACAATTTGTAGGTTCGTCGGACGGATGCCATTTTGCGAAATGATACCAAGGGGATAGCAATAGAACGAGAAATTCTTTCCGTCATCGCCGGATATATAACTGAATGTGATCCGTTAACGTCGCCATTTCCCCGTGAAAATTTTGTACACGGAGCGCGGTTTAATTTTCTTTCACATACGAGCGCGTTAGCGTTTCCTAGGTTGTTAAGAAGCGTTACTCTTTTTATAAAATAATAATAATTGGTTGACAAGGAAAGAATTAACTAATAAGGAGGCAATGTATTTTATCAGTTTGTATATACCTACTTGCATATCGGTTTCTTATTTAATACTAAATACCTAACGTTCATTTGTGTAATTTGTTGCAACTAAACAAATAAGTGGATGGACGCGGACAGGAGGCACGATTAGCGTAGTTAAGCGTAGCCCCGGTGCCAGATCAAACGCTGGAAAGCGGAAAAGCATGCCTCTTCGAATTTACAATTCTGATTGGAATTCTATTAATCGTTGAATAGGGACGCGTAATTACGGCACGGCCCAAATAACTTGACCAATTTCGCGAAATTACCTGCAGACTCGATTAATAATAATAATTGCGACGAAGCTGGAAGCGAGGTTGAACTCAAGTGAAAATTTTGCGTGCGGTCTGATCGGCACGCGACATCTGACTGGATTAACGCGCAGCGCTAATTTTGGCCGCGCGAATAAACTACGCGTTCGATTTGCCCGTAGGTATCTTTTCCGCGGTAGGTAATTCTCTGTAGCTGGCAATTTTCTGCGCTTTTACTCTCTCGCAGCGAGCATAAAATATTAATTAAGACAGCCCGCCCGGAATACTCCTGAGAGCTCCTCTGTATTAAAAAGCGCACTTAATTAAAATTTATACGGTCGGCTATAGGGACGCGTAGGGCTCGCTTGTACAACACGAGCGACCGTGACAGAAGTAGGTAATTTTTAATGGGACGCCGACTTGAAAACCCTTATCAATTAATGAAATCGGCCTTCTTTACACTTTTTACTGGTTGATCAAAGTTCAAGCACCGACTACAATCGAGTTATCGGCTTTTAAATGAAATTCTTCGCCAGGGCCTGGCCGCTTTTCTCGGCCAAACTTTTCAAGTTGACGCAATTTCTCGGGTAATTGGGAGATTAGATTAATTTGACGGATTAAACGGTCTGCTTGGAGTTGGTTAAAGTCGAGTTACACCGAACTCAGAACTGGCGTATAATCGCCTCGGCTCCGATCTATTCCGCCCCAGCCCTCTTCTTTGGAGCGTCGAATTTCTCGTAACAACGCCGAATAGAATCGCGCGGCCAACTTCCTTCTTGCTACAATAATTAAAGTGTCTATACTGCATTCCACATTAGAGCATACCGATTTCACGCAGGCACGACCCTCAGGAGACGTTGCTACGCTCGACTCCCCACTGAACCACCTATGTTTTTCTCCGTCACACGACCCTCTACTCTCTCTGTTAACTTTTCGTGCACTGTTTACGTTGACAACGGCGAGGTCTCAGGTTATTCCTTGAAAATTATCACGACCAATCGCATGCGGTTCAAACTGTGGGTAGTAGTGGGAGCTGCGCAGATCGGTCGCAAATCGGTAGGGGCGTCGGTATGCTCTAGTATGGAATGCAGTATATCGAATCAGAATGGCTCGCGAGCCCTAAGGTCGGTATCATATATATTGGCCGGTGAGTTTCGGAGGGGTATTCTCCCACCACACCGTTTGTTTGCCTCGGTGCTCCTTTTCTCAAACGTTTTTTGACTCGCTCTCGTTCCATCTCGCTCTCGCCTTCACAGAACAAGAGTGAGCCAGAAGTGGTGGAGATAGTGCCAAGATTGTGACGTGTAGGCCAAACCGAGCTGTCAGCGTAGAAATACACACATCAGAATAGGTGTGCGTTAGCAACGAAAAAATTCAGAAACTTTATTGGTTAGAACATTGATTCGTTCTCGATAGCTTCATCTCGTATTGGTCTACGCATAGCTTCGCAACGCACACAACTATTACGTTAAGGATAAATAACAGCCAACCGGCTAGGTTCAGGCGGAGTCGAGGAACGTTCCCTTTACCCCACCGTACCCTGCGAGGGCCATGCAACTCCAACTGATAAATCAGCGATCGTCAGATGGTGGTGGCTGATTTCCCCTCGATCGCTGCTCGCGAAACCGAATTCACCGGCCAATATATTTGATACCGACCTTAGGTACTAGGGTAGACCAGGGCGAATCGGATCAAAATAAGAAATTAGCCGATATTTCTTACATCGCGATAGAAAATGATCATTCCGATCGTTCGTAGTGCCTCGTCCCTCTCCCCCGCACCTACTGCAATAGTTCGTCAATTGTGTTAAGTCATTGTTTAGAGCTGGCATACGTTTTCAGTGAGATAACCTACGTCAGCGATGTCCAGGTGGGCGGTCCGATATTACGAGGATTCATCGCGTTTTCCAAAGCTCGCGTGGAAGGGGGTGCTCGAAACCAATGACGTTGCGGGCATGTCACGGATGGGGAAAACTCTAGTAGTGTGCGTGTAGGCTCATACCCTGAAATCAGCATGTAACCGTTACATCCTGATTTCATTGCGATTAATTTGATTTGATTTGTGATTATAGGCTGATAATTGTTTATATACAGATGGTTCGTAGGTACATATTAAAGCGCAATCAGGGATCATGGTGTCGAAAAAAAAACTAAAGGAAGCTGTGATAAAAATTAAATCTAAAAAAGTGACGAAAAAAATAAATGATTTAATGGTTTTAAGAAGATGACATTGTATTTGCTGCGGTGAAAAATTAATTCGTCCATTTTCAGAAGATTGTCTGAGAAGAGTGGTGCCACGGCAATATCCTTCTGATCTGTGTGCTAATTGTAAGTAGTGTCTCTTAACTTCACTGCCATTAAATTAGATTTGTTTAAGTTGATTCTATAGATTTTGTTATGAAAATTTCAGGTTTTTCGGAAAATTCTCGGTGGTCCGATTCGCCCCAAGTTTCGGGGCAAATTGGATATTTCTCACTTTTTCGTTTCTGTTTATACTTAAATGAAAGGTTCTTCTGTTTAGTTTCAATTTTTATATATTCAAGTTGCAGCCAAAGGTGCACTGGTTACAAATATATTATAAAAAATTAGTTTTTTAATGTTTAACTATTGTTCTTTTACCGTCAAACACAAAGTGATCCGATTCGCCCTGGTCTACCCTGAATGATAAATAATAACGCTCGGAGAAGTTGCGCAACTCGAGGAGGAGGATCCGGTCGTGGAAATTGCATAGGTACGTAGGTAGAATTTTCTTGAAGCGTGCTTTGCGATTTTACTTTGGTCCCTTAAAGGCTTAAAATATCTTCTACCACCATGCTATACATGTAGGTACATGTAGAATGTGTACCATGTAGACTGTAGAGCATGAAAAGGAATTCAGCTGGCACGCAGAGGCACCCTACCGCTTAATATTTTTCATTCCGACCTTACCATTCTGTGGCAAGGACGAGGAAAGGAAGAAGAGAAGGAAGGATGCAGATAAGTAGAGGTAAGGAGCGTTACAGAGACTGTCCGGGATCCCGAGCCGGGCAACTAAACCAGACGCGGGCGGCCCGGATCGCGAGATCAGGCAGGATCGTTGTTTCCTCTCTAGAATTTCTTCTGGACCCGAAAGTACAGTGTTAGAAAAGCTTGTCGGAACTCGGAACTTGATGGTTCCATTGTCTCGAATTTGCGGCCGCCTTCTTTCCCGCCCCAACAGAAAAAGCCCTCCCGTCGCGCGTCATCCTGTTGAGTGGATGAATTCATATTTTACCGGGAAATATCCTACCAAGATTGCTGTCGTTGAACGACCTACCGCGTTTCGCTTGCTCTCGACGCTTTTCCCGTAACACCATCGCCACCCTGCTGCGACCTTTCCTATTCGATACTTTAATCTCAAGTTTAGAATCTCGCCAGCTGCGAAATAGAAGAGAGAGAGAGAGAGAGAGAGAGAGAGAGAGAGAGAGAGAGAGAGAGAGAGAGAGAGAGAGATAAGGAGTGTGAGTGTGAGCGGGAGAACGGAAATTCCATCAATCTCTCGGCTCGCCGACCTAGCGATATTCGATGCGCTCTATCATGGAGATATACCCCAAACAAGGCGGAAGATTAGGCTAATGTTATGGGGCACAGCTCTTGTTTTACTTTCACTGCCAATTTTTTTCGGCCTGTTAACGATTTTCAGAAAAAGAATCGCGAAAAGAGTCGTCAGGGACCGCGGGTGATTCGCGGGTACGAACCATTTGCAAGTTATTCGGGCGGTCGCGTGTTATGCTAGCGAAAGATCGACTGGCACGCGACTCTTTGAAAGCGCGTAGTTGCTGGGATGATCGCGGCGGACAAAGGGCTTTTAATTAAAACTTGGGGGATTAAAATGAATTTCAACGTCCTAGGTACTCGCTGGCGTTTTTACAGACCGTGGAATATTTTACGCGTACCGTGAACTTTGTTCGTTTTAGTTTCCCGCCGCTTACAACAACCATTCGTTTCGAGCATTTGAGTTTGTCAAAATATAAGCGAGCTTTATTTAACCGGGTTGTGGTTCTCCAGAGTAGGTATAATGTCATTGTACGTTGACGTAGCGTATCCATTCTAGGTAACGGCTAACGAGATGACCGCGTAATATCGTTGCGCGAGTTGCCAAGCACGAAACATTTTTAACGAGGCACCCGTGAAAGGATAACCTTCCCGTTCTCGTCTCCTCGTCTCTCGTTCATTCCGCGGCAACTTTTCGATCGCTCGAGCAATTAACGTTATTTCATCCGTTGGAAAATAATTTGTTTGCCGCCGAATTGCACGCGCGCGTTGCTTTGATTGTAAATTTGTCGGGGAACCAATCAAAGTTATCAACGCTGCAGTACGCGATACGCGATATGCGATCGATAGCAATACTTTGCCAGCGTGACGTATAGATATCTACTGTATAGGTTAACGTTTCTAGCTGGCCGCATTATATACGGTTCGATAGCTAATGTAAATCGGTACATGGGTAGATTGAATGGCTGCTGGCCTCAAATCATGCAACGATGTATGTAGGTATACGTATAGATACCTAGCTATGTGTCGTGGGAATAGTCGGTAATGAAATCGGTGTAGGTACGTCGACGTTGAATGATGTTGAGTAATGTTATCGCTTCCTTCCGTCATGCATCTGATTACAGCTTTCCGACGCTTCGTCATTTCTAGTGAAATCTCCACAGAGAAATAATATAATTTTTTAAACGGCTTTTCTTTACAGACGCGTAGCGTTCGTTTCGCGGAAATGTATACATAGACTATAGACGGTATAGACGGTATAGACAGAGTACGTGTATAGGGCATAAGGGAAGAATCGTGGCAGAATGTAGCTGAATCGATTGCCGCGCGTCGTCGTACGTGTCGATTAACGTACGTAAAGCCAATCGAGATTATCGCGGTCTGCCTCTCGCCAATAAAATTGCAATTGGAACGCATCGTTACGCGTCTAGTGAGAGAGTGGATATATGTATAGTGATACGCGGCCAGTTTGCGTTCGGGCAATTTGCTCTTGCCAAACTTTAACTCCATCCCGCCAAAATGGCCGAGATACCTAGCTAAATAAATTAGCGGGGAACAAATAATAACGAGCGAAAGCGATGGCACACGAGACACGCGTACGCAAACCCGCTGTAAATCTCTCTATAGTTTAATAGGTACCAAGAATTATTTACAATCGAGGATAATTCGGTATAACCCTTAGAGCATATACTATGGAGGTCTCATTGAAAGCTTGAAACTGTCTCCAACATGGTGTGAGAGAGAAAGACGTGCGAGCGAGAGAAGATGTGTCCTATTCGACCGTAATGCGCAAACGCCGATATCGTGCGAGAGAGAAACACATCTTGCGAGCGGGAGAAGTATATTACGGCCGATTGTTCCTCTATACTTCTCTCGCTCGCACATGTCTTTCTCTCTCGCACGATATCGGCGCATGCGCATATCGGTCGAATAGGACATATACTTCTCTTTTTCTCTCTCGCGTGATGTTGCCCGACAGTTTCGAGGCAGGCACTCTAAGGCAATGCTACCTCCATGTATATATGCTCTAAGGTATAACCGCTCGCGCTGTTTGTTTCGCCGCTCGGCCTGATACGCGATTGTTTGTCGCTATAAATCGGTGTAAATCGGTGTAAATCGATGACTGCTTTAACTGCTTCATTGGCTTCGAGCACCCTCTTCCACGCAGCACGTAAAAGATGCTATGGTCGCTATGCTACCGTCGTCCGACCGCCCACCTGGACTAGCCTGCTATACCTGGATCGAAGGGATCGTTTCTGTTCGCTAACCGAGTGCACAGCAGCCCTTGAAATACGTTTGCCAATCAATCTAATCAATTTAATTAAGGACCCAATACATTATGTATCCCTGTGCCATTCATTCTACACCCTTGCATCGTTTAGAGGAATTTCTGCGCATCGATCTACGCCCGGGAGACTATCATGACCATTTCATTTTCAATCGTATTCTTCTCCAATTACTCCCTCCATAAGTATCACTTATGTCATATTATATCGTTTCCGTCAATGTCGGCTTCCCAGTTGGAAAAAGGGGGCCACCAAAAGTTTGCAAATAGGTTTTGATCACGTTTTAATTAATGCCAGTGATAGCTGCCCTCTCGATGAATAGAGAAACTTTGAGGACTCGTGGACGGTATTTAACGCAATATCGTTATTGGGCCACTGCGCGCGAACTTGTGCTTAATTGGAATTTTCCTCTTCCTGCAAGCTGAAGAAATTACTTGCGCTTAATTGTCCGCTCCGGTCCGTTCATTAAGAATCGCTCTCCAACCAGCTCTATCTAGTGGCTGGCCACATTTATGGATCGACGCCCTCGGGGGGTATCAGGTTATATGTACATATAGGGTAAATCCGGGAGACGCGGTCGGCGTAACTTAAAATATCTATTAAACTAATACTGATATTATTTATTTTATCAGAATGAACCTAATAGGTTCAGAATTTTGCGACAATATTTTCTGAGAATAGGGTTGAAAACTGAAGCCATTGCATCTGACCACCTCCCCCCAGGTGCCGGGAGAATAAAGGTCTTCGTGGTTAGGAGAGGTGGTCGCGTTTTAAAAAGAACACATCAAACGAAAAATCACCTACCTACTGGCGATTAGCAAAGCAAATGAATACAGAAGTGAACATATAAAATTGATGAACAAAAACTTATTTTAATGTTTGAGAAAAACATACATGCAAATACTCATTTGTTTGTTTTCTTGAGGCTTATTGACTTATCTTGTCGTCGACAAGTATTACATCTATCAAGATATATTGTACATGATTCATGCATACATAATAATATTATTATTATTGATGAAAGTAATGAATACAGGAATAACATCTCAAGGAATAGATTAAGCCCTTTAAAACTAATAATTGAATGCATCTTGCATGTTCATTATGAATTCAATTTATTTTTAATTTATATTCCCTCGCAACATAAGTTTAGTTAAGTTTCAGTTGATGGAAGAAAAATTTTTAAAGTGAGTCATCGCTCCTCCAGAATTTATAGTCAACTATCTATCCGAATCGTAACTCGACCAGCCCATCCTTTCTGCACGGAGAGATGGTCTTCTTGTTAGCTTCGAAAGAAAGGGTTAATATGACCAAATACTTTGGCTGAATTGTCCCGCGATACCTCTAATATCTTATTATCCGAAACCTTGAACGTAAATTCACTAACATGTACATTTTAAATACGATCCTGTACACCACTGTTTGATAAAAGAGGTTAACCTTCCGGCGGGCGCGCTCTTTTTCATAACGGGAGCGGGCGTGTCGTGTACAAAGTACACCGTGAAAGAATAAGACTTATTATTATAAAATAAATATTATGCGGTGAAAGTTTATGATATTTGAAAGCTTATTAATGATTTATTTGAATAATAATTGTTCCAAAGTATAATATAAAAATCTAAGAATGAAAAGGAAAGTTATTCATCTTTTCAGACTGACGAATTCTCGTGTACTTTGTACACGAACGCGCCCGCCGGAAGGTTAAATGTAGGGTCCACGTAGGGCAGAGTCCTGCAGTACCGGCCACTTTAAGTTTCTGTACTATAACTTGGGCCATTGTTAGGAAAAACCAAGTTCCAAAAAAGTAATTTGTAGCACAAATTGTGCTTAATACAAAGGGACAAATCGCTCTTCTGAAATTTTATCATAAAGATTAAGAATTCGCTGGAATTAAAAAGTTGGTACTTCGCAGCGAACGAAAAATCTACAAATATCACAGGTAAAATGATCTGTACAGTGATCGTGAGCCCAACCCTTGCATTTGATGCACTGAACCAAATCTTTGTTGAATGATTCTTTATAAGGTAAAAGACCCAATACGTGGACACGTCCCAGTAGCAGGACACTGGTGCAAAAATACTGATTTAATATCCGCTTTATCCAAAAAAGAACTATTTTATTAAATTATTCAAATATTTAGTAAAATATATTCATATATATATTTGACTAAATATTTGAATAAGTGAATAAAATAGTTCTTTCGCACCAGTGTCCAGCTACTGGGACGTGTCCACGTATTGGGTCTTTTACCTTAAATGATGCACTCAGTGACTTGTCCATCAAAGCCTAAGTAGTTAAAGTTTCGTAGCATTTTCAAAGTCGCATTCATATCGTTCTGCATCCATTTTCGTTTATTTTCTGTTTAATTTCGGACATTTTTCTGCAGTAAAACAATGGAGAACAATCTAAGGACTTTGATTATAGGAAAATATTATAAAAAAAATTGGCCGGTGCTGCACGACAAGCACGTAAAAAAGTTTTAGCTTTGATGCGTAATATACAAAGCAAATTGCAAAAAGCGGGTGGTTTATGTATACCTAATAGTCTAAAAATAATGCGCGTAATATGACAAAATTATTTAATTACCTGAAAAATAAGAAATCAGCTATGACAAATAACTTTTGTCGTGCGGAAAACCAGCGTAAACGTTAAACGTGTTAAAACTATAGAATTTACTTATTTCACCATCGATAGTGCAGTTAAGAAGATGCATTAGAAGCGAGATCTAAGTTTGGCCGGTACTGTAGGACTGTTCTCTACCTTTTGTAACCCATAAATCGCACAAAAAAAAACAGAGGGAGGCGCGATGACGCCCTTCAGTGAACTGTTTGACTCCTATAGAAACAATTGTTCTGACCCATAACGCGGACTCGACCAACTCTCCGGCCCGACCGCGTCTCCCGGATTTACCCTATGTGGGTACGTAGCGCACGTGCGAGCCGCAGCATAGGGAGATATGTATACGTGGATCGTGAAACCAGTCAGGCGTTAAAGTAAACATATTTTTTTGAGATTCGGAACAAGCTTGAAAAAAGGTGCGAACACGAGGGTCGAGGCTTGGAGTATCTTGTCGCGGAATCTTGTCTTCACTTGTAAGCATACCTATACATATACGAACTCGTCTGCACGCCATTAGAAACGCCGCCAATGGCGCCAATCCTCTCCTATTGTATCTTCCGGATCAGATGTAGGTACACTACGTAGCTATAAGTACTTATGTATAGACTATAGACTGCACTTGTTCTCGTTTCTATTTTCTTCCGAAGATTCCAAGTACACATGTACCTTCTTTGGATAGGGACGTCTCGATCCCGGTTTAGATATCGCGTCGGTATGACGGTATATAGGTACTTATGTGTAGGTATATGGAAGCGATGGGAGCGGAGGAAAGGAGGAGGCAAGTCGGGAGAGAGGTCAGCGGGTGACAAATGAGGCTGTTTGTCGGAGGCTCGTGCACACGGATAACGAGCCCTCTCGGAGAGGGGTCTCCATAGGTCCTCTTTGGGCTGTCGGCTCTCGCGAGCCGACTCTCGCGACTCTGCCTCGTTCGCCCGAGAAAATTGCGTACTTTAAACACACCTGTCTACCTCTAATTCTCGAGCACGCCGCGCCGTTGTGTCTAATTGACGCGGTAATTAGCGGAGGGAAGGCCGGTTTCGCAATTAGGAACCGCGACAGGAGGAAGCCGGGGGAAGACAAGTGACTCGGCTGAAAAAGAAATAGATACATTCAACTAGCCGACCGTGCGTGGTTCCCGTTTCCCGTTCTCCGTTTTCGGAACAGTAGAACGGAACGTAGGAGTAGGTACAGGAAACGTAGCGCGAACGCTGCCACAGGTATTAGAAGCCGAAGCAGCGAACGTGTCTGGCATCGAGGAAGCTTGCTTAATTAGCAGCTGTTTGCCGCGTAGATCCGCGTGTAATTACCTATTAGCAGCAGGCCCGATCGAAACGGTGATTCAGCGTTCACTCCTGTCAACGTTGTATCGCGGCCCTCAATTAGCCCATCGCTAAATAGAATCGCCTGGGAGAAGCTTGGGAGAAGCTGGATATTTTTTGCTTGGCGTCGCAAATGAGCTGTCAGCTCGACGTCGTCGCGCATCGCGGCGCATCCCGACCCACCACTATCGATTCATTTTTCCTTTAAACCTGTCGCCCCGCACCTTCTCTTCGTCTCGAGGGTAATCTTAATTCGCAGAAAATTTATCGGCGTCGCGACGCCGCGGCCAGATATACACGATCGGTGAAATTGGTGGAATTCGATCGATCCACGGCTCTATTGTGGAGCCAGTAACGAGCACGTGGCCGCGCACCTCAGCCTCCCTTAAATTCTTCTCTTTTTCTTCCCCCTTCTGACCGACAAATTTTAAGCTACGCCCATCTCGAGGTGGCATGGAAGTTGGCGATAATCCGCGAATAAATTCAGCTGCCGCGCAATCTTGCTGACGCCCGTGCCTACGATTTATCGTCTGGCCTGCGCTTCGAGGACGCCTCCCGGCCCCAGGACGTTCCCGGCATCGGCAATCGTGGACGGAACTCGGCCTTGGCATGTAATCGTACATATATTTTTCTCGCCCGATTTTCATTAGATCCTCGGCGTGGAGTTTCACGCGCGTAGACGCGGTTGGATATGCAAATTGGATGGCAGTATCTCAGCTGGGCCGCATATGGGGACGGTGGATATTGGAAGAGAAGGAGGCAGTGCCGCGACGCGACGTAGTCGGTCGGAACGTCGCGTCGAAAGACGAGAAAAGTTCCGCGAGAAAGGATTCTTGGTGCAGCTTTTAAAGAGATTCCGCCCGGTGTGTTGGAAACTCGTGGCAATACCAGTCTCGTAGTAATAACAGTTTTAAAAGGCAGCTTCCAGGGGAATGCTGGAAGCCATCACGGTCGAGATGGTTGTTTGGCCCGTTTGCTCGTAAGGAACATGGGGAAAGGAAGGAGAAAATGGTAGGACATGATTTATATTATCGAAAGTGAATAACCGTCCGCGTCCGGCGCGGCGCGAGGCGAAACATAGCGTGTCGTCGGACGTCGCGAAGCCTCGGTCTTCGGCTCATAAATATAAGAAGCGGCAGCTTATAAATAAAATGGATAGACCCGAAGACAGTGCGCCCTAAAGGGCGCACCTAGCGCGAGCCTGGGACATGGTATTATGGCGGCTGATCGGAACCAATAAATCACCCGTGGTGGTCGGTCCCCGATGACGTTCACCATCGATCATTCGCCATTCGCGGCAAGAGATCGTTGACCCAGAGCGCGGGGGTGTGCGCGAGACCCTAGACTAAGTAATCGATATTCCGCCATTAAGTAGAGACACTTAATTAAGATCAATAAGGCTTTTGATGCGACATTAACGCTATTCTCGTATGACGGTGCGCTTTGACAGATTGGCGCGCGCGCGTAACTATGGAACGCGTCTCGTTAATGCGAACGCATTAACGAGTTTCCGCTTTCTGATGGACGATTCCGCGACACGAACATACCCAACCATCGATTAACGCATTCCATTATCGCCGTGATGCCGGCGCGGCGTTCCGATCACCCGGCAGTGTATCGGGAATTTCGTTTCGATTCGCGTTACCTATTATTTGTAGTTTCCTACCACCGACTTTTGCACATTTCGTCTTCGACAATAACTTCCCCTCTCTCCGTTATTGTTTCTTATTCCACGACCAGGCGCAGGTACCCATGTATCTACCGGGAACTCGGCCAAGTCAGGATCGCGCGCGCAAATCCGTAGAGATTTCAATATTTTATGCGTAAGTCGCATTTGCGCCAGTCTCGTCAGCCAGTAAAAATATGTTTACACGCTGCTAGGTGTAGTACTTCCGGAAGAGAAACGTTACTCCGAACAAGTGAAACGTCAAGCCGACGTTCCTGAAATAATACGCGCAGTAGCTCGCCAGTTTATCTTGATACACGCGGCGCATTTCCTCGATACATAAAACAGGACCTAGCATCCGCTTATGGGCGTAGAGCGAGAGCGTTTTGAAGGTGCCCGTTCCACATGATAAATCTCAGACAAGCAGAGCGCTATCGTTCATAAGTACTTATTTGCGTGTAGGACGTGCATCCTACTCCATACTTATTAGGGTCATTTCGGGACACGCGGAATTACCTCTCCTCGCGTTCTATCGTAAAAATCATCCCTTTCCGCTTGCGCGTTTGTCCACGGTATTTCAGGATCATTTACACGGCGAAATCAATTGCTCGGTTTATGTGCAGTGGCCCGCGTGTCCGTCCTAGAAAACTACCTACGTGCAATTTTGACTGGAATATCGGAGTTTATTTTCAGCGATCCGTGCATCGAGTCACTCGGCCGTTGGAGATTAAATTTTATTTCAGCGCGTCGCGAGTTTTCCGGTGGAAAATAACGCGTCCGTAAATTCGGGTCACCGATTCCGGGATCCCGAGATTCCGACTTTTGCGCGAATACACTGGCCTGGTTTGCCGCATCCACGGATTTATTAGCGCCGAAACGAAATAACGATGGGAAGCGTCGCCCGCGTTAATGTCGAGGCACGGTCTTCGCGAGGATTTAACGTCCACGCGCCGAGCTAACGACCTCGCTTCCGGACCTAACAGAGGCCAACGAATCACGCGTTGCTATACTGAATCCATCCTAAGAATAATCCTACGCTCAGATCGTTTTGTGACCGTTCTGCGCAGCCCCCACTACGGCCTACGGGCCCGACGCAGGCGATTGAGAGAGAGGTAACAGGCGGTAAGACGGAGAAAATCGTAGGCGGTTAAGTGGGGGTCGGACCAAACAGCGCCTCCTCAGAATCATCCCTGCGCGGAACAGGATTATTCTTAGGATGGACTCAGTATAGCTCCAGATCTCGGCTGCTCGCCAGCTCAGACTTAATCGATTGAATATGTAGTAGATACCTTACATCGAGATAGGCACTTGTCTTTTATCACGGTCTCAACTTACCTACCTACCTACCTACCTGCCTACCTACCTTCAATGTACGATGGTAGAAAAGCGAAAGGAAGGAATCGAGAAAATACGAGACACGCGTAGGTACTTACCTATATGTATCTACTGCCGCTATGGCTTGGCAATTCGCATTCGCGACGATCAATCCAGAGAATTGTTAAGCGTGATCGTCGTAAGATTGGGGTAAAAAATTGTCCATATCCCAAGCTATCCAACGGCCGTAAATCTGATTCTCCAGACAAGAATGTTATCTGGAGTATAAATTGGAGACGCGCTTGAGCAATTTCATTGATTTATCGAGCTGGCTGAGATGGATTCTCGAGGGATGGAACGGAGACACCGGAGCGTGCCGGACAGTGGTATCTTTGAAGTTTATTTGCCAGCGTTGGATCGAGGCTGGCCGCGGGCTCATTACAGCGGCACATTATCCAAATTGCAGGCATTGCATTGGTCGGTTTGTTGGCAACCCGTCTCGCCACCGAGCGGAGCAGCCGAATTTATGGCGTTCTTGCACGAGATCACCCGCGAACGTAATCCTTCCCTTCCGAAGAAGGGAAATCCTTCCCTCCTCCTACGATCATCTATCTCACTTGCTCGCGTATCGTTGGTTATCGTTGGTTGTCGACGCTTCGCGCGCTCCTGTTCGCAAATCATTTCTGCGTCGTTACGATCGCTGATCCGTGAACCCCCGACACTCCGCGGTCGAGCGATTCCAGCAGCTTTAACTTACCGTTAGAATTGCAAGTTTCGGTGGCGGCAAAGTACAGTGAACAAGGAACAAAGAACAAACCGCCCACGTTCTCCGCGCAAAGGAAAATATTGACAAACTCGGAAAGTCGAGTTGGCAAACTCGTCCGATCGGGACGGCGTGACGCGGCGCGGCGCGGGGTGGCGCGGCATTTCCGGGCCAGATTAAATAGGTGGAACCGGTCGGATAATCGTTGTTGGCTGCACGCTTTACGAAACCACTGGCTCTTTTGTCGGAAGTCTCGACACGGCGATTTAAGCGACGTCCAAACTACGGAGACTTACGGGCGTGACCTGTATGAACCCAGCCGAGCCGAACCGTGCCGTGCCGTGCCGTGCCGTGCCGTGCCGTGCCGTGCCGCTGCAACTAAAGTTACGGCCACGGAAATAAATCCGGTTTAGTCCCACGGGAAGAGACAGATTTATTTCCGGAGGAACATTGGACCATCCGTGCCCCCTCCCCGATTCCTCCCTCCACACCTTTCACCTATTTCACCTATTCCAGCCCTGTGCGCATTCGCAGAAAAAGGAGCGATTACGGGGGTGTGCGGTTCGAGCCGCGGGATTATTTTCAGCCACCGATAATGTCGACTGGTTCTTATCGGTGATGGATTAACGACCCACCGATACCACGGATTTCAATAAGCGCCGACCAAGTTGGGCCGGATAAAAGTGTATTTCCGAAGGGATTTCGGCTCGTTCGTTGAAATTCGCCCCTGTTTCGTCCCCGATTCCTCCGCCTTCCACCGTTCGCGGAACAATTCCGGGAATGCGTTCTTGTTTGTCGCGTATCAAACGGCAGCAACGCCGTTTTATGCGCGCAGCGAGTTATAGGTGTAGACTGTAGGTAGGCACGAGTCGAGTTACCGGGAATCGAATTATCACTTGCTTTGACGATGTCGTTTAAAAGGCTGGCCATGAAAAAGCGGCATTTACCTAGGCTTTTTCGCGGTGCCGCTGGATACCGAATGCTCGCTGTTTGCCAGGCAAAGTTCTTTCACGGCCCCTTTTAGCCCGTCTACGCCCATATCACTGTCGCGTCCGTGAATATGCGAAAGCAGTACCCTAGTGGTACGATTTGACGATTAGCTATCGATAGAAAGCCCGTTGGAAGGAAATAACGACAACCGGTTCGTCGAAATAACAGATTTACGCGGCAGAATCCTCGGTGATCTCGGGATGACACGACGGGGAGAGGTGTCTCTTGGACACATAAAGTGAATATGCACATACATATGTATACATATACGGCAAGTCGCGAGAGGACGCAGGTATGTAGGTATACATACACGATTACCCAAGCACCCGCATAGGTACCGGATGGCGGATGCCGTATATATATGTACGTGCGGAGGATAGGTCACAGAAGGAGGCGAACTTTACCGAAATGCGTCTAGTTCTCGTTGTGTTAGCTCGTCCAGGTCGAAGGAGCTCCACGTAGATGGAGGTGAAAGGAGGCGAAGCCTTCACCCTCTTAAGCCGTCCACAGTCCACGCTCCACGCTCCAAGATAAATCCCCCGACGTGCTGCTCCTACCAACTAACGGGATTGCTCGAAATAGTAGGTACCCACGCTTAGTTACGAGAAGGGTTCTCCGCTATGCTCGCTCATCCACTTTTGGTAAAACGATCCCACGGCGATAATTGAGGACAGGCTGCGAGTCATCGACGCCGACACCACGTATGGCAACTCGCAGCCAGACTTTCTTACCGTACGCCCGCACAATTAATTTTCCCTGGATACGGATATTTTGTCGAGCTTGACGATTCCCAGCCAGATATGTATTTTATTGTTCCTCTGCGGGGCTGGCCTCGGTGTTTCGCTGCTGACACATCGTAATTAATTGCTTGAATCTCGTGGAACCGGAATGTTCATTGAGACAAGAAGAGAAGAGGAGCCGAGCCGAGCCGAGCCCGAGGTTTTACCAGCTTCGCGTCGTAAAGCATTTAACGTTTGTCCGTTGCTTTGGCATGGGTAACTTTAGAGACCAAGAAAGATATAGTTATAAGTTGGTCGCAGCGTTTCGTCGTAGCGACGATCTCGTTTCCCAGAGAAACGCGCCAGCAGTTCGTACTCTGTGTGTAGGTACCTACTAGGTATAGATCGGTAAAGGTTGTACTCGGAAATTCCCTCGCAACAGATGAGTGCACAGCATGCGAACGGTAAATATTTAAACCGCGAATTTATTCGTTTGCTCCGCCGTTACTTTGACGCGGAAAAGGTTCAGCTTGGAGAACGAACATTGAACGTTGCACGTGGACGTTGGAGATTACGAACACCAAGTTACATCGAAGCGGCTGCAGCTTTCACAATACATATCCAGAATCGCGATCCTGTTGGTTGTTTGGTATGTATTTGGACAGTAGTAAGAGTCAGCGAAGGAGCGAACCAGAGAACGAGGCGCGCATTCGGACCGTTTGCTCCGTCCGCGTCCGTTCTCTCTGTTTAATCCCCCCGCTCGAGGCAAACGGGAGCCCTCGTAAAAATGTAAATTTTAACGGACGATTAAGCTTCCACGGGCACGATTAACGCGACGCACGTCGCGACTCGAATCTCTTCGGCCGTAATTGCGATTTGTTTTCGTGCCGCGGCCGCCCTTAAAGGCACTCGTCGACATCGCGAAGAATGACAAACGACTGGACCGCTGTGTAATTTTCCAGCAGCGATTAGTTGGAGAAGTGGTTCTTAAGTCGTTCGTAACTTTCCAGCCAAGTTCCGGAAGCGGCGGTGCCTACTTGTTGTTTAATGGATCGTTTAATCGGATATCGAAAGTTTCAAGTTGGACGGTCTGTCAGAAAATTCGTGACTGTCGTAGGTATCTAATTTCCAACAGCCACGCCGCGTCACTCCGCTGAACCCGGTACTCATACTAAAGCCTCCGTATCTCACCCAAAAAATTCTTCCCGAAAATTTTGCAACGTGCTTAGGTACTTACATAATATGAATTCCAATCGGAGCGGTTGCTTCGAGAGAACGTCAACGAGTTGCGTGGTGCCGTGTCTCCTTCGAGTCAGAATTCTTCGTGAATCAGCTACCTACGATCGTTCCTATCGTTATCGTTATCATTCGCGCAGAGCATAGCACTTGCCTGCCTTTCGTCGCTCGGAAACACCCATAGCTACTTAGGCAGGGACCGTTTCGCGACACCTGCTCGACAAGAGATGATGTAGAACAGGCCTGGGATTTAAGTGAACGCAGCGGCCGATTTTCAGAGGCACCGCCTCCTTTCTCCCGCCGCGGGTCTTGCCCCCCCCCCCCCCCCCCCGGCGGCCAAGGAGCTTGGAGCGCCTCAGGTCCGTACCATATGAACCGCGCGTGGCGCATTAACAAAACAAAATCGCATCGACAATCGTGCTCTCTGGGACGATGTGGAAACCTATTGATACAATGTCACCCTAATACGCCACACGCGGTTCACGTAGTACGGGCCTGAGACGCTCTTAGCTGCTAGGCCGCCGCGGGGGCCCAGACGCGCGGCGAGATAAAGGAGGCGTTGCCTCTGAAAATCGGCCGCTGCGTTCACTTAAGGAGGTTCGATACCGGAGACAAAATAGTGAGAAATCTTTGTAAAGTGGTTTAATCTAATGTTCAAAGTGACGTCCGCATTGTGTGAAAATTTCAAGTCGATTGTCTGCACCGTTTTTGAGAAAATTGAAATCAAAGTTGCGCTCTTATACACGGGCTGTTATGGGAGAAGCGAAACAAATTTTATAAAATGTTACACAGAGTCCTTAAAAATAGTGACAAAGTCCGAAAAAATGTTGCAATAGAAAGCTTAAGTATTCCTACGAAATTCCCCGTAAAAAATCGGTCATGTTCTGTCCGGTTTATTAGATAATTGAATAAGGGAGAGTGGGGGAATTACGAACGTGGGGTAATCGCGAATTCGAAAATTAATCATGTTAGAACAACTTGAACAACTCCTCCCTTTGCCACGAGACACCTCGTGTCGCGCGCTACGCTAGGTCATAACTGCAAAACAGTTGACACGCACGCTGCTCAAAATAAACAGTGTTGCTGATTTTCTCTCTTTTCATATAATTTTTTGACAAATTAAAGTAGGTGTAGCTTCTGTATTTATTATTATCTCAATACTAATGTTTAGGAACACAAAAAGCACAAATCAAGGATTAATTTAACACCAACGTTTTATCTATTTGATGTTCCTAACCTAACTTTTTTTGTTTTACACGTTATGGGGCATTGGCGAACGGCGTGTGTGGGTCAATCGCGAACGTTCGGCATTACCCCCTATCGTTTGTTATTAACCCGTGTTTCGAACTAAAGAAGATTATAATTATCCATTTTGATTTCATTTGTTACGATGTTTAGATGCCACGCTATTACAAGCGAAAAACACAACCGACGTATAGTTTGGAGAGTTTGCAAAAAGGTATAGGAGATGTCAGGAACAACAAATTAAGTTTTGGCAAAGCAGCAGGAGTTTATTCGGTTCCTAAAACGACAATAAAAAATCTACTAAACGGAATATTAAGAAAAAACATTCAACGATTTTAACTAGCTCTCCTATGAGAGAGGTCCTGGAAGAAAAGAAACGGAATAAAGATAAGAAGTATGAAATCCAGAAGCAAACCAAAGAAATGACCAAAAGATTGACTAGAAGTAAGGCAGTGAATATTTCTAAAGATTTTGAAGAGAAAACAAGGAGGCAGAAAGAAGAAATACCAAAAAAGAAAAGGAAACTTAACGCTGAGAACGACGACGACGAATATTACTGCATTTATTGTAAGGAAAAATACGACGAACCTCCAACTGAAGATTGGATCATGTGCTACAATTGTAGAAAGTGGGCACACGAAAACTGCAGTGATGGACAGAGCACGTCGAAAGGCTTTCTATGTGATTTTTGTAAAAAAAGTCGTGTTCGTGATTCCCCCATTCTGTGTTCGTGATTACCCGTTACTAGATAGAAAATCACAAACAGGAACGGTCTTGTTTTTTTATTCAAAACTTATTTTATACTCAAATTTTATTAAAGTTGATTACAGAAATATATAAACACATAATGTGGTTTTGAATATAAACAATAAAGACATTGTTACCTTTCTAATATTTTGTTTTATTCAACTTTTCCCTTAGGTATTCGTAATTCCCCCACTCTCCCTTAAATAGACAGCAATGTGCTCGTATTTTGGAAACTGCGTGAAGGAACTGTTTGAAACGTGGCAACGCTGTACGCCGCGTAGTCATCTCTACAATGTATACTTGTACAAAGCATACAGTAAATATTGGTAAAAACACTACCAAGCTGTAAACATGTATTTAGTAATTTGTTGCGAACCGGTACGAATGCACAAAAGGACACTACAAGTTTGAGATGGAAACAGAAAGAAGGATGGACGCAAAGCGACGTTGCCGCATTTCACTCGCATATTTTACGCTACTTTTAATGAAAATATTGTGTTTCTAGCTATATTAAACATACTTTTTGTTCAATAGAATTTCAAAACAAAATATGTACTAATAATTTTATTAGGAATAGGCATGTAAATAACATTTTTGTGTACACAATTTTTTTTTATCTAAGATTGGTATCACTGCAGAGCTCCCATGCATAAGCATAGGCTTACCCCTCTCGCCGCCGACCCCGCAAGTGAGGTATCGAACCTCCTTAAATCCCAGGCCTAATGTAGAAGAGGATCGAGCAGCAAGAGAAGCGGAGAAAGATTCTTTTCTCTTTTCCCTTTCCTTTTTACCTATTTTCCTCTTTTTCCTTTCTGGGAGAGAATTAAAACTTGTTATTACCACCAGCGAGAGCAATATTTGAATTCAGAGGCTGAAAATACTGGAAAGTACCTAGAGTGTGCCTGCAGGTGCGGTCGAGCGCGGTCGCTGCAATATGTTCGGTAAAACGTTCGCTCTTTTCGATACGCCGGCGCGGTGTTGCTCGGTGTGGCTCGGCATGGCTCGGCGTCGTGACACGGAGCTTGCCTGGCTTAGAAATTGCGAAATGTCAGGCTGCTAAAACGTATTTCAAGTCGAGTTCGGTATTTAAAAGTTGTCTGCGCTCTTTGATGTCCGTTCGAGCACACACGTAGATACGAGTTCGGGGAAGGAGGATGGGTGTGCGCGAGATTTCCATTCAACTTTTTTTCAACTGAAGCTGTTTGTACTATACATAGCGTCGTGTATGTAGGTACGTTTTCACCGTATCGTGAAAGGGGACGCGACTATTACCTATACATCCTCCTCCCATTTATTTCTCCTTTTTCTTTTTCACTAGCTTCATTATACCCGCTAACTATTCAATTCGGGTCTTCGTCTGCGTATTTTCCTATTTGTTAACCATTAACGCTCCCACTTCGCCTCGCCCACCATCGTTTGCAGCATTGTCTCTTTTCTCTCTCACATCCAGTTCGTTCTTTGTTCCGCCTTCAACTCTGCGGCCATGTTTCCACTTTACGGTGCTGCCTATTTCACGTTAGCATCGCCCAGGGAAAAATTATACCGCACTCTCGCTCATTTCTCTCCACCGTTCTCCATCGCTCCGCGAGCCGTACTTACAGCGTTGTTCGTCCGCTCCTGTCTGTAACCGACATTGTAGCGAACCCACCCGCGCCACACTCTCGTCTGGCGTTTCATCTGTTTTCAACGAGAAAATCCATCGTGTCGCGAACCTGCACGTCTATCGTGCACGAGATGATGCACGCGTAATTCTCCCTCGCGCTTTGTAAACTGGAAAACTTTGCCGCAAGGAATCTTAGGGGAGCCGGCGCTGCTTCATTTTCGCAGCTCGTACACAGCCGCGCAAACGTAGTTTATTACTGGAAAAAGTCTTGGGAACATGCGCAGCTACCTACCTATAATAGGCAATAATGGGCAAAACATATTTCGTGTTTCGCTGTCTCGCTGTCTCGCGAGCTCAACAAGACACGAAGGAATTAATGCGCCCGACGCGAAGCAATCGGCCATTCGTCGCGAGGAAATGAGGGCGGATTTTTAAATCTAAGATAGATTGTTGGAATAAATTCCAATACTGCGTCTCCAAAATCATAATAATGTCCTTTTTTTAATGTTAAATATTGATTATAAAAATAATGATAATGAACTATAAGTATAAACATTTAAAAGAGGTACATGAAGATATCACAAGCAGAACAGTATAATAATAATAAAAATTCTCCTTCAGATATCTTCATGTATTGTAAATTAATTAATTGATTATATAATTACTATACTTTATTATACTAATTACAATATTACCTACATTGTGTTGTTCTCAGGTCGCCAGTCGGTCTTTTTTATATATTTTTTTATTTTCTAGTTTTTAGTGTTTGTGACTTTAGATTTCACAGCTCATTGTCAGACTTCTTTACAAATATCTTTTATTGCTGTATACAGTTTATAACAGTTTGCTTAAAAGCTATAGTACTAAGGTCACTAAAAAATAATTATTTTCTTGTACTACAATTTCGATGATGATATAGGTACTACGAACGCCTGAAAAATTTTAGTTTTACTATTCGTACATAGGTACGCAACGGATCTTTTCTCGATAAATTGTGTATTCTCGGAAATCGCGATGCGACTAACGTCCCGAACACAGCGGCTTTTTGTCGCTTTCGTAAACAACGTGGGTGATGGATTTGTTTTTAAAATATTGTATTGTCATCCAAACTACGCGCGCATGCAAAGTTTCAAAACAATTGGATAGTTGGAAGTTGGTTAAATTTGAGTTGCTCTATTTAAACCACACATACAAACAAACAGGCAATCCAAGCTGAATAAAAATCGTTTAAATGGAAAAGTTACTTTGAATTCGGGTGTAAAAATTCTATGCAGATCATAACACTAACAACTTTAAGATCGCAGATCTCCGAGAGGATTGTAGAATAAAAATTGGTGTTAATGAAAAATCATGCTTTGATAAATCATAAATGAAATGCAAAACATAGATGTTGTTAAAATCAGGGAAAAAATTTCTTTACCTTTGGCCAGGTTTTCGTACAGGGCGTGCTACTGCGTGTCGGCTAAATTCCTCGGCACGTTCTAGCTGCTTCCCTTTAAAAATGCTCCCCTTAAGATGGCGGGGATGAAGGTCGAATCCGCGTCTCCTGCGCGCTCTGTCACTACCCTATTATTCTTTTAATAAATTTCCTTGGATCTGTGTACCTTGGACCGAGCGTATAACGCTTTTACCATCGCGCGTACAGCCTTTTCACTGGAAGTCGAATTTTTGACTTTCAGATGAGCACAGCCCATGAATATTTCTCGTGGAACTGCGTTATTGAACGCGCACAACGCTCGTTGCTCGTATAAACTTCTCCAACGGTCTCACACAGAAGTAAAAAGAATAAAACAAAAGCGGGAAATAGAAATAAAAAGGGGAACGGCGCGGCGCGACCTGCGGTGATAGGTTTTTAAAGTAACGTGCTTTTCCGCGAACGATGAATTTTATTCAAGAGACGTAATCGATTAACCGACACTGTCGATGCCGACGGAAACAATTCGACGAGCTCGTCTCTGCGAATATCGACGTGCGAGCAAATTCGATGCCATGCCGCGTGTTCGGACGGCGATCTATAATCACATTATCAAGGATGGGACTTGGATTTCTATAGTGATTAATACGTGCACGTGTTGTCCGTTTTACTCGGGTTTCTCGTAGGTATCCCGTCTACCTACGTACGTGCATATCATCGGGTAGATACATATGTACTTTGGAATACTGGCGATGTAGCGATATCCTGCGCTAACTGGGTGAAAATTGCAGGTAGAGAAGCGACTTGATTCACAAAATGGCCCTATCCACTTACTATCCAATTAGTCGATCGGGCTAACCCCCCATGGAAAGTTTGCTGGTTCGATTATTTCTTGCTGGGGCATTTGATTCATTACCTGCCGCCGGGCAGTCTCCCACTTGCCGAGCAATATATCTTATCGATTATACGGGGCACCCGTACGGACTCGCGGAGAGGCGTTAATAAACCATCACGACCTCCCCTTCGCAAATAGAACCATATATTATGAAGGACTCGTCGAGTCGGTGGTCATGGTCGGATAAGGCCGGATTCACACTATCAGTCCGGTCGCGGTCCGGTCTCGATCAAAATCACATCCGTGAGCGTCCACACTATCAAACCGGGCGAGTGTGAACGCTCGGGGATGTGAATTTGATCGAGACCGGACCGTGACCGGACCGATAGTGTGTTTCTAGCCTAATCCAAACCGCGTCGATTGATCGACGAGGTTCGCAGCGTCGCGCGTCGCGGCATTAACGTTACGCGAAGTCAGAAATTGGCAGGAAACACGATGAAATGCTCGAAACGCACGGAACCGAGGCGAAAGCGGGAAAGAATGCGCCAGCGAAAGTCGCGGTTGAACGAATGGTCGGTTAATCTCGGGGATGGCGCGGGAGTTTAATAATGCAGAAGGGAAACAGTCACCGCGCGGACTCGTCGAGCAGATTACGGTTTAATCTCGAGCAACTTACAGCGAATTTCAAATTCTAATGAGCGAAACTTTTCACTTAACAAATCGTACTAAACTCTGGTATATTCTCGAGTGGCGGGAATTAACCAGGCCGTGATCGTGCTGGCGCGACGATATGTATTTGATCCGTGTGGAGGGTGGTGGTGTTAACTGGAACGCTTAAGTAGGTAGCTCGTGACCACTCGTGACCGCTCGTGATCGCGGCGGTGGTGGTGGTTGCCCGTTGGCAAATACGAAAAATCTTGCTGGACGAAGATCGAAGGAGGACGGCAGCGGGTCCCTATTAATTTTCATCGACGCGGCTTGACAAAACCACTTTGAAAACGTCCCGGAGACAAATAACGTCGTCACTCCTTTCGTAAGAGTGATGCACAGCCGCCATCGCTCCTGCCGGCTCCTCGCCAGTATCCCGACTCGGAATTCCCGAGGTGAAACTACCCTCCAACCCCGATTCCCTGCTTCCCTTTGCCCTCAACCGAGCCACCTCGTTTTCTAGCCCCGTATTTCATTCCTCGGCCTTCCAGCGAGCGCGTGTGTGTGTAAACGCGTCCCAGTGCCACTCGTGGCCATAATTCCGTTTAACAACGTCGCCCCGCTGGCAAACATCACGACGGAAAGACCGACGACGACGACGACGGCGACGACGACGACATTCATCCTGTAGCAGAGCTAGACCACGGCCAAGCCAACGGTTGTCTTGGCAGGTCCTGATCCGGTGACGGTGGATAGAAACGGGGAGTAGGGAGAAGGGGAAGAAAAAGATAATTGTATTTTATGAATTCGAGATAAGCCGAAAACTGCTTTCAACTGGAACCACAGGGATGAAGGGCAAGAGGCGGTAGGAGATTGTAGAAGGCTGAGAAAGCGGTGGTCGAGTAGGGTGCACGAAGAAGAAGGGATGCCCTGCATAACATCAACATAATTTTCAAGAGCCGCGAGAGGTCGCATTTCCATAATGGGATGCATCGAAAGCTGGGGGCTTGGCTGGTTTGCTTCCACTCTACCCTTTCTCCTTCGTTCTTTGGTTATGCCGCCTACACTTCTCGCTCTCTCCATCTTTTCAGCTCTCGTGTTGCTCGCGTCTCTCTTTATCCCGGTAACGGTAATACGCTTCAGTCTCGTATCTGGAGCAAAACGTCGAAAAGAAGGGGTTGCTCGAGTAACGACGACACCGCAAAACGCCAGCCGTGCGATTCCCGGTGTTTCGTATGTGATGGATGAGACTGGTCTTTCTGTTTTGCCCGCGTATTTCTCATCTCTCTTCTGCTTGTTTCGCGTTCGCTCTGGCTTCTTCTGGCCTTGCCCAGCTTCTTCGCCGTTCGCCTTCACCGAGCTTTCGTCGCGTCTCCCAAAGTTCCGCAAAGAAATCGCTAGACCGCTGTCTATCGAACCATCTCTGGTCCATCTGGCTTTCCCCGGCTCCGTTCAAGTCCCTTTCTACCCTCTCTTGCCGTTTTTACCGGCCAACCAAATTTATTTCACCGCGCGCACGCTCGCATCGTCAATTCCCTCGACTTTTAACGCGCGCAAATCGATCGACCGAGCAAGTTGCATTTCGGCCCAGCCCGGAACACGTCGTAGTGATAGATGCATCAATGTCGAAACGGACGGACACTCGATCGAAGATTGTGCCGTCGATCTGTAACTTGGGTTGAACTAAGTTCCGTGCCGTTCCATACAACTTGCTATACATATAACTGTTGGACGACAAGAATTGACGAGCAGGAAGTTTGACAGCGATAACCGGCCTGGGGAGGGGGGGGGGGGGTAGTGGGGTGGCGAGGGGCGAGGGGCGTCGGGCATCCGGGTGACGCAAACATTACGGCGCGGCGACTCGATCGGGTACAGTAAAACGATAGATAGATTTTCGTTAAGCCGGGCGACAGTATTGAAAAATCTGTCATATAGTGGACGTGGTGTCGTGTGACAGAGGCGTCC
Source organism: Andrena minutula (assembly GCA_929113495.1). Taxonomy (NCBI): domain Eukaryota; kingdom Metazoa; phylum Arthropoda; class Insecta; order Hymenoptera; family Andrenidae; genus Andrena; species Andrena minutula. The sequence goes on along the minus strand of OV815995.1, from coordinate 50,159,052 downwards.
GTGGGGTGTAGTAAAAGTTTGCGACAGTGCGCGAAATCGTTGGCAGATTCGAGGCGGTTTTACACACTCGATACACTCGATACACCCGCGGGGACGGAAACAAATGATTTCGTAGTAGGCGGGGACTTGGGACAACGCAGGTCGGCTCTGCAACGTTGTATTTCACTGCGAGCACAGAGACCCCGTGTCTGCGGCGACGCGACGTTTAACTTTATAAACGTATGAGTTCGCGAAACACCTACCAATAAAAAAAACTTGAAAAAAGTAAAAAAAAGTACGCCAAGTACATGAAGTCAACTAAATCACAAAAAATAGAGGATAATAATAATAACGAAATAAAGAAAAGTGATATCAAAATGAGCTGCAAGTGCATAAAGGTGTTTTGTAATAATCACGGATATTTTAATAATGTGAAGATAAAATTTAACATCTAGACATTTGTCTAGATGTCCGCGGCCTGGAAGTTAAATAGGTATGTATTTGGGCGTGGCCAGGCAAGGCCAAGGTGTCGATGAATAAGAATTATTAAAAAACGCAAAATAATGAAAGTGTATTCATATTGTCGGAGTTTTAAATGGACAAATTATCGGAAAGCCTGCAAGGGGGAAGGTATGGATATTGATGATCTGAGAATACTTTGCCTGGCCGCGCCAAGTATTTAACTAGCAGGCCGCGGACAACATCTAGACCAGGGATGCACAAGGGAGCTGTTTTAGCGCCTAGCTGCGAGCAACCCGTTTGTCCCATTGCTAAGGTTAGAATCGGTGAGGAGAACAAGACAAATGTCTAGATGTTAAATTTTATCTTCATATTATTAAAATATTCGTGATTATCACAAAAACCTTTATGTACTTGCAGCTCATTTTGATTTCACTCTTTTTTATTTTGTGATTTAATTGACTTCGTGTACTTGGCGTACTTTTTTTTACTTTTTTGAAGTTTTTTTTATGGGGATCTCACTTCTTTTTTTACAAAGATAATTTGCATTTGACTTGAGATAATTTTTAATATTATAACTTACAAATTATCGCGGGACAGAATTAAGGATAAATTTTACGTAGGTAAGTTTTTTAACAACTACGAAAAGAAATCATGTGCACCGCATTGCCGATCTATATGTATTATATACAGTATGTATAGTACTTTGTGTACAATACACGGTGCCAAACGTATTAATTAACATTGAAATGTAATATAATAACCACAATTAACACCTTTCGATGAATCAAGATAATACTCATACCTTCCCCTCGCAGGCTTTCAGATAATTTGTCAATTTAAAACTCAGACAATATGTAGGTCACAGCATCATTTTACGCTGCGATTATCTACATATAGGGGAAGGTGGGGCAAGACGGGGTAGTTAAGGTTTGATGATGAATAAAACACAGGTTTTCATAATCAACTAATCAATTTTATGTCTGAGCCATTCTTTGGTAGTAAGTCTTCCATTTTAACTATGAATCAACCTAATCTTTACAGGTTTTAATGGAATAAATAAACAAATTCAGAAAAAGTTCTATCTCCCCGTTTTGCCCCACGGGTGGCGCATGATGGGGTACCGATTAAAAAACAATATAAATAAAGTAAATATATATAAATTAATTATTTATTGGGTTGACAGAGGCGGCACATATGTATGGCTTCATCGTCCTCGTCTCCTACATCAGTACAGGAGAAATGAGGACGTTATCATATTCTTATCATATTTATCATATTCCTCGGCCCGTCTTCCGTTTGCAGTTTGTAACCATCCTGGGACAATGAGAAACTTTGATCTTTATTTCTAGGTTTGTGAGGGGCATGATGGGGTAATGAAAATAAGAGGTACCCCATCATGCCCCTTCTCAGCTCACTACAATCATATGAACACTGCCCGAAAAATTATTTGCGAAAGTATAAAATGACACACGTGCCTTATAACCAGCTAAATTCTGCCTGAGAAACATGTACATGTAGGGGAGACCGGGGCTAAAAGTTCCGATTTCGATAAAACATAAAAAATGACGGTTAAATAATGTAATTATTCTCTTCACTATTGACTGAGTTCTTGTTAAATTTATTATATTTTATGATTTTAAGCTTGTATTTAATATATTGTAACGGGTTTTTCATAAAAAGTAATTTATTTGTGGCTGGTCAAAGCGGAACATCTTACCCCTTTTTGGGGCAAGTTGTTATCGCATTGGGGTAAGTTGTTACTAAGATATAACAGTTGCCTTTTATTGAAATATTTCATTTTCTAATTAAATAAAACAGAATTTTATTAATAATGTTTATTTCTGAGGGTTCGGATCAACAAAAATGTTTAAAAAAAATTTTTTTTTAAATATAATTTCGACCGTAATAATTAGTATAACTGATTTCGGCGCACAGGTTCGGTCAATTTTAAATCACTAAAACACAAGCTATTTAGCAATAGATAATAAAAGCTTTCGACGTTTCGATCTTGATTTAGATCTTCCTCAGGAAAGTTGCGAAAAATTATAAAATATTGCTTTTGCTGTTTTTAGATCTTCCTCAGGAAAGTTGCGAAAAATTATAAAATATTGCTTTTGCTGTTTGAATTAAGTCAACGTGTTTCTGTAACACGTGTGACACGCGAGTCGGTTGGAATAAGACTGAAGTGTCACACGTGTTACAGAAACACGTTGACTTAATTCAAACAGCAAAAGCAATATTTTATCATTTTTCGCAACTTTCCTGAGGAAGATCTAAATCAAGATCAAAACATCGAAAGCTTTTATTATCTATTGCTAAATAGCTTGTGTTTTAGTGATTTAAAATTGACCGAACCTGTGCGCCGAAATCAGTTATACTCAACAAAAATGTATTATCTTTAAAAGAAAACCAAAACAATATAATAACCATAAACATTATCTTCGATATAAAAACTAAAATCTACAAATCAGTCTTACATTCAACTGTTTGTGGGTATCTTCTTAATGAGATTTGTATTTGTAGTCTACAAGTAGCTTCTTGTCCAGATTGTAGTTTTTTAATAATTCTCGATAGAGTCAAGTGGCAGGTATTGAATTTTCTAGCGACAGTTTTTATCTTTATGCATAACTTCGATGGAAATGGGGCCCCTTTCCGCTTTTCATTCATATGTTCGCACCTTAAAGCATAGCAGGGACAATTTATACATCTGTAGTGGGGTAAGTTGTTACGGGAACAACGTGCCCCAAGTCACGGGAACAACCAGCCCCTATCGACACATGTAGCAATTTCACAGACTATTCTGCTTATACATATATTGAAACGATAAACACTATCACTCCATCTTCTTAAATGCCATTTGATCCATAAGAACGAATCAACCAATAATATCGACGTTAAATAATCGAAATAGACCAAAAAATCATAATAGAAAAATATTTACTTATCTGGTACGGGACTAACAGGTCCTTGCTTGCAGCTACACGATTCGCTTTCGCGGATGCTATTAATATGGGCGACAGAGTGGCGTGATCAACTCACACGGAAAAAATCATTTCAAGTACTACGCTCTACTCATTTTGAAGATAGAACCGTCGGAACAACTTACCCCCGGAACTTTTAGCCCCGGTCTCCCCTACTGAAGATCTTCTATATTATCATATCATTGTCACAGGTGCTAAAAATAAGGAAGATGTTAAGAAATCCCAATAAATTATAAATTCTGATCTACCTTTGTCACACGTCCACGTGTTTCACTGACTTGCTGCTCACTGACGGTGCCGGTAACGACACGTTTAACGCGTATGCTCAATTTTGATTAGTGCGTTTGTATCACGAGATACAGGGGGTACCCCGTCTTACCCCACCTTCCCCTACAAAAAATCCTCAGTTTAGATACAAATAAAAAGCAGTTCGATGATATACAAACATATCGCGATTCAAATTTCGGCAACTTACCTTGTTTTTGAGACTGCATTTTGGTTGCAATTCAAATATTTGTAAAAACACGTGGCATCTCAAATTTTGACAACTTACCTTATTTCGCAACTCGCCAGGTTATAACTTGGCTGTAAGGTAGCGTTTGACGAACGAAACATGCATTAGTTCGTTTTGGCTGAAGGTGTGCGTGTAACGCGTAATATACGTATTATGGTTGACGAAAAATTTCGTGGAGAATCAGAAGAAGAAAAATCTTACCGTTTCGGACAGATCCATGAGACGATATTATTATTATGATATCTCTGATATGCGTGGACCGATTTGATTGATTTTGGTCTTATTCGAAAGCTTATATGCGGTTTACATAAGAAAAATGCCTTTAAATTTAGAAAATATTGCAGGCGTGATGAAATATTAATGAAATAAGTTTCAGGTTAGGGTTGATTAGCCGGGCGACGAGTAAATGATAGCGGCAGCGACAGTCGACATATACAGGGTGTTGACATGTACTTGGCGTCGAGACGCTACCGCATCTCTGGATAAACGTGCCCGACTGAAAGTTCTTCCTGGCCAAGGAGAAAATAAGTAGTTTAACTCTATCGAGAAATGATCGACGACAGCGATCGACCGATGAGTTTCACCACTCGCGGTTAGCCTGCACGGTGCACACGTTGCAAAGGGGGGGGGGGGTGTCACTTTAAAGGGGATCGCATTTTACGAAGGATGGGGGGAGGTTGTACCTAAGCTACGGAACGGACGAAACGGATGGAAGCAAACGCTGCCTATGTAGGCTCTAGGCCCCAGGCCGTGCTCAGTTGCCGCCTCGGTATCCCGCGCGCAATTGAAATCGGATCTACCCATTGTAGTTGCTTTCAAACGACAGAATCATCATTTCGGCACGCAAACCGCTCGTATACGTATGCCGAGCTCCGATTGTGATATTCAACGCCAACGGGATGCGAGAGCCAGGACAAAGGAGAAAAGAATCGAGCGAGAGACGGCAATTGAATAGCAGTATGGGGATGCGGTAACGTAAACTCGAGAATGTTCGTTTCACGTCGACGCGACGACCACGGTTCCGGCAACGTTTTCATTACGGTTGCTAATTTACCTCCGACCAGAGTTACGAATGTTACAAAAGAACGGGAGGACGAACGTTGAAACCCAAGGTGGGTCTTCTTCACCGTAACCGAGCGCTGTCAGGAAGCGTAGAGAGAAAAACTGTATCCAACGTAAGTAGGTGTAGTAATTTTCATCGCTGGACACTTTGTTTCCCGGCACTGGCTTAGTCGGGACTAGAGACACTATAATAAGAGTCTGGACACGAGAAGGCCACTTTTTGATTGGTCCGCCATATTTGATCGAAATCCCACGAGAGAGAAAGAGATATACGCCATTTCACTCTTAACCACTCTTAACAACTCTTACGTTTATGGCGGTACCTATTTTACTATCTATTAATCTGAAAATGTGCATTTGGATTTTTGATTGGCCCGTCATTTTTCATCTATTTCCGCTGATTTTTAAATCTGTCGATTATACCAAGATAATGAAGATATAAAGTAAAAAACTAAATCTTGTGTTCGATTTGATATATGTTTTTTTATTATACTTATTTAAATGCGCAATACATTGCCATAGATTTGCTACCATAAACGTAAGAGTTGTTAAGAATGGTTAAGAGTGAAATGGCGTATATCTCTTTCTCTCTCATGGGATTTCGATCAAACATGGCGGGCAGTGGCTCGTATCCAGACTCTTATTACAGTGTCTCTAATCGGGACGTAGGTACGAAAAAAGACGGAGAAAGTAGGAACTAGGAACGGAAGCTCATTTTGCGGCCGAGTATTCGGTCGTTTGACTTGCTATGGCTCGATCTCAAAGGCGCCTTCTCTTCTACGAGAGTCTTCTTCTCGTAGGTCGGACCGCGGTCGAGCAAATAAACTGTCGCACTTAAGAGCCTTTAGAGAACGGGTTGACCCAGCAACGGTCTTACAGTTTGCCCAAGGCGACAGCTAGAGCGAAGATGAAAGAGAACCAAAGTAATTACGTTTGGATCGTGGTGAGACTTGAATCTTCGATCCTTCAGCACCGAGCCCGGAAGAAAGGAGTTGGCCAGCCTCTCTCCTCGTTTCCCAACGAGGAAAAAAGAAATGAAGCGTCCCGTCGGGTAGAGCGAGCATTTCCGTTTTCACGGTATCCTTCTCCGCGTAAATGATTTGCTCATTTTCTCGCCAAGTTTCGCCCATTCCGTCCATGGTTTAGGTGGCCTCGTCCATTTACGTGCATTCACGTTTGTTCGTCACGATGCAGCCGATATGTAACCTACGTAGGTATCTGCGTACCTAGGGCAAGGGTGGCACGATGGGATAGCTAAGCAGACTTGCAAAAAAATTGATAATTATACATTTTATTTAAGTTTATGAATCAATATATAATTATAAGTTAATACTTAAACTTTTGCTACATAGTTTGGGCGACATTTAAATAAAAATTTGAAGTTATTAAACTTTAAGAGAAAAAGTAATGAAAATCATATCGCCCCTGCCACGGGGTACAACGGACGGCGGGGTACTTACCGTAAATGGGGCAACACGGTTCCCCTAAATATTTCCCCACAATCGATGCAAATATGAATTTCTTCTAAATCATTTTCTTCCTACCCCCGCACAGGAGTTGTGGGATCATATCGTTTAAATATTCGACAAAGTTCTTCCTCTTCTGTTTGCGAAAATAACTACACTCTTAATTGGACTTAATGGTAAACCTCTGATCACTCCATTTCCTTGTTTCAATCTTTGGACATAACGTTCCAATGTTGTTCGTGGAAGGCAATATTCTCGAGTCGCTCTCTTGTACCCCATTTTGTTGCTTGAAACTTGATCCGCAGATTTCTTCATAACTTCCTTTGACCATTTTCCTCGTCCAGTTTTTTCTTACATGTTCTTACCATTTTCAAATCCGAATTAAAAGTAAGGAAAATATGACTTAAATTATAATAGAGAGCGATGGCGTTGTACCTTGGGACGGGGTATGGATGCTGTACCCAATCATTACCGGTGTCAAGGACCCCATCTTGCCTCAACCTATCGTTTTCCAGAGACTGTTGTTATGATATTTGTGGAACAAATAAAAAAATTTGCAATTTTTAATATTGTACATTAAAGTACCTAAATAGACCAAAGATTATAATGTAACAAAAATAATTGACTCACCGTTTTCGAATATATATTTATTATACCTAAGTCCTTTTAGTAGGCGCAACATAAGATCCATGCAGCATGTGGGGGAATTCACAGCTCTAAACCAAAGACGCGTGCTTCCCCATTCATTTCTATCAACGATCTATAACTGTCACAATACATCGCTTTCCTTCTGGTACTTTCAGCAAATGTCTAGCATTTTTCTGTTATCGTTTTTTTACGATACCCCATCGATTCCCATACGTGTACACGTACACACGTACATACGTACGTATGCATGTAAGTGCAGGACCTTAGCGTGAACAACGGTATTCGGATATTGTGTTCATTTCGAAGCAATTACCTCGACGCACGTGCACGGATATTAATAGGGAATGGTTAGCGAACTCGTTGGGTTGGTTGGAACGGGCCGATAACACGAGTAACCGGAAAACCCTGAGATTACACGGTTTGCTCGCGAGCGAACGCGACTCTGCCAGGGGTTTTGCGCCGGCATGAAAATTAGCCTGGTCTTCTTGGTCAATTTACGGGGTAAGATACCATGTCGAAGTTGGCTAAGTTTATGACTTGGCGGAGGATCCCTCGCCGTGCCATGCCGTGCCATGCCGTGGCGTGGCATGATAACGTTGGCCGTTGGGTGTAGCGGGCCAGCATGACCGAGTAACCGAGGATGACGAGTACGGGTATACGTACATATACGCCTAGCTTTGTACGCGCTTTCATTAACAGCCACGGGTATTATCAAATAATAACTTGGACCTGGCGAACCCCTGCGCTCCCCTCGTGTCCCCGAGGGCTACTACGAGAATCGATAGCAGTTTCAGACGAGTTGCTCTCTCAGTCTCAATAACAATCTCTCGGGCTCTCGTGTAGGTACTCTGGCGCGTCAGCTTTACATCCCTGCCTCGCACCGGTCAGCTTTCAATCTCTGCAAACATTACCCACGCTCACCTTTCTTTTCATCCCGTCGAATATACTTGCTCCGACAGAATCCACTGCAACAACTACGCAGTAAAGCAATTAACGGCGATCAGGATGGTCGGATAGACACGATTCCAATCGATAGCTCGCAGCTGCGGGCGAACGTACTACGTACCTAGGTGCCCGGGTAGGTACATAGGAGTAAAAGACGGGAGAAACGATAAACCGTCGACGCTTTTTTCACGTTGACGATAAATTTCACAGCTCAAGGCGAACGGCAGGTATCGCGAGTCCGCAGCTAGCAAGTTAATATCCTGCCGTGAATGGAGTCGACAGGTTTTTCCGAGCCGCGTAATCAATTATCGTGCGAATACGGGTCCGTGCTCGTCCTACCGAATTTAACCTACTCCAGACCGTATAGCGCCGTTTCAGCGCCCTGTATCGTCGATACCATAGAGCAAGCAAATTAGGCTCATTTAAATACTCGAGCTTGAACACAAGTAGGCTCCCTGAGTCGTAAAAGATTCTCCCAAAGTCCCCTTTCGGCGAGTTCGCGAATGCGCACCGCTTTACGTACCTAACTCGGAAACACTGAGAAAAAGCCTAAGAGAGCGACAACGAAAAGGGAAAAGGGGCGAAGAGAGGAAAGTGAGGGTGAGAGGATGGCGGTAGTAGGCCACTCGCGAGATGTGCCAAGATTTACGTGCTCGGAATTCCCTGCATGAATGCTTTGAGCGTGAGAAATTCTTCGTGCCTTTGAACGAGACGCGACTCTCGTGAAAGCCCTCGCATAGCTAAGAGCAGAGCAGAGCAGAGCAGAGCAGAGCATCGCGACGCGATCCCGCTCCCCGTGGATTGTAAACTATTCTTTGGCGCGAGCCAGCAACTGTCCGTTTCGTACTTGCGAAGCCCGCACAGCCTGCGCACGGTTCCTTTCGCGCCACAAAGTGGCAAGCTTCCCGAAAGCCTGAACGAACAGTACGTGTATGTACTGTTCTCGCGTCTAACAGGTCACTCGATGCTTCTCTGCGAACCGTATTGCCGTATCTTCTGTCTGCCTGCAAGTTTTACAGAATCGTGAGCAGCGACGATCTCGTAATATCGACCACGCTATTCAGAAACTCTTGACGAATTACGGTTCCGTACAGCGTGCATAGAAGGCTGGCAGGAACGGGCACGTAGAGCTGGAGGGCCGTTGACCCTGAAGGGAAGCTCGAATGGAGCAATTACGGTCCGAGCAGAACTAAACGCGCGCAGTAGTCGCGGTTGCCTGTTGTTCGCTGTCCGGGATTACCGAGGTCGTTAGACCGGGAAACGCTGTCGTAACTCGATTAATTTATACAAGCCGACCCCGAATCAAGACGCTACGCCTTTAATGCACCAGCTAAATTCTCACTCGACGTTTCTCGTTGGAAAAGTCTCGTTACGTCGCCTCGGGGACGTTATATACCTATTGTAGGTAGGTAACCTAGTATGTATCGGCCGTTCGTTCCGGAACCAGTAATCGCTGTTGATCGAACTTGGCGTCGAGAGAATCGAGCCGAGTCGAGTATAGCCTTGAGCAATTCTCCTAGCACTGTGTACAGTTAGTTGCGAAGGTGTACACTGTACAGTAACTTGCCGCCTGTAACCACGTAATAAGGATCAGTTGATTGCAGGCTAATCTCCTCTGGTTTTCGTTAGCCTCGGTGCAAGGGAAACTCTACGGTTTTCGAAATTCCAAGTAGGCGCATCTATAGTCTTCTGCCCTCTATGCAATGGCCCGCCAACTTGCATGCCAATTACGCTCGATCGCTGGCGGGTTAGCCCTGTCGACTTGCTCGTCCACTTCGTGAAAGACTCCCTTCGGCGATCGCGTGGCCGCCACTTACGTACATGCACACGTAGGTACATACTTATTGTTAGCTGTATACCTACATTGTCGGGCCAAAAGAAGATCCCTAGGAGGCGGGCTCGGGCGATGCAGTCCACCGACGCGATGTGACGATTGGTCGATTCACCTATTTCAACACACTTCTAAAGACGGGGCACACGTATTTTGGTTATTGGCTGAAGTAGGCACATACATTATCGCATCGCGCGACGAACAGAGCGAAAAAAAACGCCAAAGCAATAGCGTAGGCATCATCTTTAACGGTTAACTATTAATATATAATAACATAAAAATTTCCTTATTTTTCAGAATATGTTCAGGAAAGTATTATCATTGGGTTGGTATCAGGATAATACTTTCTTGAACATATTGTGAAAAATGAGGAAATTTGTATGTTATTATATATTAATCGTTAACCGTTGAACATGCTTACGCTATTGCTTTGACGTTCATCGGTCAGATCGCTCTATCCCACTGGATCTCGATGTGTTTTGTTCGCTCTGTTCGTCGCGCGGTGCGATAATGTATGTGCCTACTTCAGCCAATAATCAAAATACGTGTGCTCCGTCTTTAGAAGTGTGTTACAATCGTCACATCGGTGGACTGCATCGGCCGAGCCCGCCTCCTAGGGATCTTCTTTTGGCCCGGCAATAGTACTTGGGCCTGCATCGTCGCTCCAGAAACACGGCGAACGAAGGGAAACGAGTTGGGGTGACGACGGAACGCGCCCGCGTTATTATGGATATATTCATTAGAAGCTTCTGGGGAGTGGGGCGAAGGGCGAGGGACGACGATGAATAACCAGTAAAGGAAACGGTTCGGTGTGCATAGCATGTTCGCGTACCTCATTAAATGCGATTCGTAGTAATGGTTGGAATTTGGATAAACGGTGGCTGGAGTTGATCCGATAGCCACCTAATAAGAGTTTTCGATGAATTGGATTAAGTATCGTCGCGTAAGTTAAAAATTTTCACGCGTTATTCTTGCTTCGCGGTACACGGAGGAGCTAAATATGGCTGGCGCTTTATCGCAGGTTGGATAAATAGGTTTTAATTTAGAGCCGTTGCGTTGGCCGATGTTAAATTACACGACGTCGTACTGTATTCTTTTTACGCTATCACTCGGTTGCCGTGAGAAATCTTTCCAGGCGTAATTTATAGTTAGCCGGTTATGAAATGGCGGTATGCGTCGCCACTCGCCATTTTTATCTTCGCTTTAATATTAGAAGGCTAATATATCCCCGCCACGCTTCCGACCCTTTTCTAGCTTCTCCCTCGCTAACCGTGTAGCTTCTGTTTAACGCGCGATCTAACGCGAGTAGCAAACGCGTCGCGGCCGATCGAATTCCACGTGGTTGTTCCACGACAAAATTTCGCGCAATGCAGTTGCGTGCAGTGAACGCAGAAGTAACGTAACGTAACGGTATAATTAACGTCATTCGAGATGGGCGAGATTCACGGACGTTCACGAAAGTTCACGGACGTTTGACTCGCTGCGAGAAGCGAAATTGTTTACACTTGTATGCCAACCGCGCAAAACGTCCCGAGCGACGTCGGGCAAATATTTCCTTTCAGAGAGAAATTAAAGCAGACTTTCCGAGTCAGTGGCCCGAGAACGCGCAAGGATTTGTTTCATAGACGTTCGCGATACGAGGGAAATTAAACAGCCGCGGATTTCGCTTCCTCGAAGCATTTACAACATTCACCGCCGCGCCGCAGGATGTTACGAGGTGCTACAAGGGCGGCAATTACATGTTTATAATGCAGTTTGATCGCTGTAACGTTTACATAGCTGCCGGATTCGTTTAATTCCGCCCCGAGCCTGTTGCCTGTGCAACGCGAGATCGCGAAGAAAAATCTCGCCCCCCTCGAAGATACGTATCGGTGTAAAATGCAAGTTGAAATTCGATAGGATAATAGTCATTCGCTGGGTGTACGCGGCGTAGGAAAAAAGAATATCTAGATACCTATCTCGATGCAATTAATATTCCATCCCAGGACCCGATCTGAATTAATATTAGTTGGGTGTCCGCAGATGCGTTCTTCGCCACGGGCTCGTCACGTTCGCCGTGGAATTGCCAACCCCGTTTTATTTGGCGAAATTGAGAGACGAACGGTCGAACGAGTCCGTTCGGGGAATAGAGTGAGAGCGGAGGGGGGAAAAAGTACGTGGAAATGGCGAAGATTTCCAGGGCGTAACGAAAATTTCAGTAGAGCACGAGAGTCGTGATAACGGAACACTGATTGCAGCCTAACAATCTGTCCAACGTTAATTCGGCTCGCTTCGATTGTCACGCTCGTTGCGCACGTCCCGCCCGATTATTGCTCCAAGATGAAATTTTTTCCAGATGCGTGGTAGCCTATAATTTTAATCGGCCACTACATCAATATTCCTCCTCGGCAGGGGAAACGAATTTTCCGATTCAATTAATATTCCGTTCCATGGCGCGATTTGAATTAAATTTACTTGGACGGTCGCCGGTGGCGATGTGGTGTTCGGTAGCAGCTTGCCTCCTCCGTGTCCAATGCGTTCGCACACGTTTACGTTTGCCGTGATTCCGTTCTCGGTTCGTCGCTCCCAAGAGGCGCTGCGCGGCGCGGCAATGCAAAATTATAAAGGCTAAATCGCGCGGGTGCGCAGTAGTGATGGCGATACAGCCCCACATGTATCGATATTTCGTATCGATACGTATTGACAGTCCAAGTATCGATACAACTGATATATCGGAGACGAAGTATCGATATATCCAATATCGATACTTACGTATCGGCTCATATATTCCTACCCCCCTTTCATGACCTTTTTTCACACAGCATGCACAATATTAATTAATATAATTCAATGTCTAGGATACTCATGAAATCAATACGAATAGTCATTCTAATCGATGCATATGGTGTCGATGCAACTGACATATTATTATTGACATTGCTAATTAAATTAGAAATGGAATCCAAAAATGAAAATATTAATATACAAAAAAATAATTTATTCATTTATACATTTGCATTGAAATTCCAATCTTCGTAGGATAGTGAGTCCAGAAACAATAAATGTTGCAAGTGCGCACTATTTAACCGATTCCTTGCTTCGGTCATAATCCTACCCGCTTTAGAAAATAATCGTTCCGACGGAACGGACGTCGCAATCACTGATAAATATTTCTTGGCTAATTTGCTGAGCAGTGAATCTGTTTGATTCCAAAATTTAATTGGCGAATCGTCTATTTTAGTTGGTGCCTGACTTAGATAACATCGTAAATCTTCAGTTCGCGTTTGTGCTGCGGTGCAATTGTATCGATATTCATGGGTTAAGTATCGATACAGCAATATATCGTTACATTAAGTATCGATACAAAATATCGATGTATTGGTTGCAAAGTATCGATATTCCGATATATCGATATTGTTTCGCCATCACTAGTGCGCAGGCATGATGTCGAGCTGACGCAGGCATACCCCACGGTGAGCAGCGGAAAGCAACATAAGAAGTGAAAGTTAAGCGTCGATTCGATTACCTACATAGATAATCCGCGATCGTGTAGACGGAGGCGGTCCTTCGTGCTGGGTGCCGTCACGTTTGCCACTAACTCTGCCCGATAGAGCCGGTTCCGAGCACGAATCGGTTATTCGTGGTCGGTTCACGACGTGTGAACTGTAAATCGTGGTGGCCGCTCGAGGGCGGCATTCCGCTCGAGTTCCTAATGCAAACGTAATCTAACTAAGGTCAGCGCATGCTGCTTTGTAAGCTGCCGGTGGTTCGGAATTAATGCCGGCCCCGTAATCCGCCGCTGCGCCGCGCGCCGTTTCGGAATCGTGTCAGCAATCCCAACCGCCTATCTCGTCCACTTTTCCACGGCAGAACAGACGCGCTCAATTATTCCCGCTTCTTCCACGGGATTTCAGCGATGATATTCCCTTATTCCCTTATTCCCTCGACGACGACCGCCACACCGAACTTTCAACTTTATCGGACCTTACCCCGCGGAAATTTGTTAAGCAGTTGTTCGCGGACGGAAATTCACGTAGGTAGGTAGGTACCGTCCAACCTTGACTCGTCGATCATATCCTCGTTGCAGCTGAAACTTGCGATGCATTCGATTCGAAAATGTGCACGTCGCGCCGTCGGCGTCGGCAAGATTGAATCGTCCCGCGGACATTTCGCCTTTCGATTTCGTTTATTCGAGCAGACTTACCGCGAGATTGAGGAGCGCGTTACCGAACACTCCTGCTACGGATACCTACTTCTTTTCACGACTGATTTTTCACCGTATAGAAGTGCATACAGAAGCGTAAAGAACCGTATAGAAGACATGTAGTCGGAGATTGCTTGGATTATTCTGTATTGCTCTCGCAACTGTAGTAGGTAGTCGACCAGAATGAATGGCAATCGACTCGTTTTATATGGATTATTACGATTATCGCGATAGGTACAGGGAAAGGGAGGGAGGGGATGACGCTCGAACGAGAAGCGCCCTCGTCGCTGCTCATTATCGTGACTGTTCTTTCAACGAAGCGGGGCACATTATCGCGTCCTCCTTTCCACTACTTCTCCCCTCTCGCTCAACGCAAGACAGTTGCTTTAAAAAGAGTTTCCCTCGTGTTTCGGCCGAATCGTGGTAGATTCCTTGACCGTGAAACTATGAATACCTAATACCTATCTATCGTTAAAAAGTCGCATATCAGGAGCAACGGTGGAGCGGTAGGTAGAGTGGCTGTGGACTCTGCGGTTTCGCGTTGTAGAAGAACGTTGTATTAGACCCGATATGGAATTACCGTAAGCTGGTCGGTGATGTTTATAACTGGTCCGGATCTAAACCGGCCCGGCGTGGCGTTATATTTCGGATCTTGAAGGGCTTGGGAATCTCGTCGGTTACACCTATCCTTTCACCACAGACGAGGTATGGAATAGACCTATCAACCAATGTATTTTTCTGTCACCGTTTTGGGGGGTCCTAGGACCCCCCTGCCACTTTAGTGTCGCATGCAACGTTACCGGTGAAGTCTCGATGCAGATTGTAACGCTATGCGTGGTAGGAATTAGAATTCAGCACGGGTAAAACTAGGTTATTTTTTTAAAGTCGAAGCCCGCGATTTACAAATGTTTCTCTTATTGTTACAGTAACAATTTAAAAATCGTGCATTAATGTGACTGCAAATCGAGTTACTTTTCAAACCCCTCAGAAAAAATAGTAAAGGTCGTTTTCTAAACTTTTTTGTCTGAGGAATCTTTGAAACTTACATTATTTAATAGTCTATAGTTTAAGGAATGTATGTGCAAAAGGAGAAGTTGCACTTTTTTGCTATTCCCGAGTAATCATCAATTATGTTGGCAGAAATCAGGCCGCTCGCGCGGCACAAGTATCGCCGGGACGAAGACACTTACTTGTGCCGCGCGAGCGGCCTGATTTCTGCCAACATAATTGATGATTACTCGGGAATAGCAAAAAAGTGCAACTTCTCCTTTTGCACATACATTCCTTAAACTATAGACTATTAAATAATGTAAGTTTCAAAGATTCCTCTCGATTCCGAAAAATGTTACATGCGATTAAAAACGACCATCTCGTATTTCAGTTGTTTATAACTTTTTATGTATTTTAATAACATCGAATGAATGCACAATTTCATATTATGGATAAATGAAAGTATTTTCAATATCTGAAGTGTGAATTTATACAAATTATTGACCTTTTAGTTTCCGCGCGCTCAATACGTTTTGCTATCTTAAAAACACTATCCATGTTAATTTTTCAAAATTTGATGTCGTAATTATGTTCAAATAACGTAATTAAATCGAACAGGACTGTTAAAAAAAACATAATATTTTTTTATCAACATTTCCCCCCTCCTACAGGGGCCAGTTTTAATTTAATAACAATTTTGACCTCGGAATCAGATTCTGCGACCCCAAAAACCCCTGGAATGACCATCTTCATAATAATAAATGGTGAAATGTGACCGTAAGGATTTTTCTTCACGTTTTCGTCGATTCGGACCACTGTGGGACGCGTGTATTTTTAATATTTTATTTTTTTAAGTAAAAGATAATGTTAGAACTGATACTTTTCCTCATTTTTTTCTCTAGTACGGCTATGATTTTTAATTTTGGCTATAAAATACCGCTCTCCAGACCACAATGCGCGCCACATTGATCCGCCATTTTGAATTTTAAATTTTTGGTGCCAAATTCGTTATCAGCGACCTCAAAAACCCTTAATCACCAAGTTTCAGAAAGATCAGAATTTTGGCCGCTAAATGTAGATATCCCCAGACCACTGTGCAACGCCTTGGTCACAAAATGTTGGTAAAAAAGCGATTTATTTCAACTTAAAAAAGAACAATTGTATCATCATCACTAATTCAACAATAATTACATGCAATTGAAATGGACAAAATATTACTTCCGACATGATGAAAATAATAAATTGTGTTATTCTTGAATAGCATAAGCGTTCTGTATTTATTACTTTCTGCCCGGCGTTGGATACGACCGAAACTATTAGCTATATAGGGTAAACAACCAGTAAATGGACACTGCCTGTGAATGGACATTTTTTACTAAAACGAGTAAAATAAGTTACTAAAATAAGCAACTAATTAATTATAGACTTCTTCTAGTTCCTCGCTTCATATCCAAACAATTTTCGCAACACGTGGAATCAATCGCGCTGCAAACATAATATTATAAAAGTGTCCATTCACTAGGCTTAAGTGTTCATTTACTGGTGCATCTACCCTAGTTGGGAGGGAACATCGTGCCTATGTACTAAAACGCCGTAACATCGCGTTCGCGATTACCCCGCGTTCGTGTATACGCGACGCTCGAGCTGGAAGACGTTGGAGAGAGACAGAACGTCAACAACCTCTACCAAAGTCGTACCGTCGCCGAACAATGGCCTGCCACTTCAGCTTTGGCTGCGTAACTAATCGGACCTCAGTGAACGCGTGAGCATATTATTCCGCGACATTTCGATTCCTGTATTAATTTGATCGATTACTGTGCCATGTGGGAAGTCGCTTAACAAGATTCTACTACAATTCACCCAGTATCTAGAAGACTTTCTGGGCAACACGTTTCTCGGATCCTATCAAGGGTCCCCACTGCTTAGGAACACTTAAAAACGTGCAGTGCTTTGTGTTTAAAATCATGAGATGGTTGTACGTGTTAGTAGTGTCAACGCGAGTGTAGAGTCAGTGTTTTTACGCATCTTGAACTATTTAAGACTAAGCACCGGTGCTCAAAATGCTTTTTGATCGGGAAATTAAAGTGACATATTTGTGTGCGTGCGATGATACATTCTATACGGTTTTACTGCCCTTAGTCTGTGAACCTGTCGATGTGGCTGCCTGTCCCCATAGATAGCAGTGAGTACATTTTAATTTTTTCCATTTTTCTGCGTGCTATTAAACAAATGATTGCTATAGCGAGCACAATGACCAAGAATACATATTTAGTACTCGTGAACAGTCACATTAACGCGCGTGCTTCCACATGTTTAATACAGACAAAAGCAATAAATAAATTTCAAATTCGAGGTCAAAGTTCTAATAACGCGTTTTAAATATTCCGAATTATTTTTCTTGAATTTTATAATCAATGCTTGATGCTTTGAATACGAATTACACTTCACAAGTTTGATTACATTCGAGCCATTATATTCTTTTAATACTTAAAACCAGAATATAAAGCATTAATTTATTCAGGATTCTCAATTATATATGTTGAAGTTGGTGCTACTTGGTCACTGTGCTCGCTATTTCTAGTTTTCTCTCTCCTTACAATATTAAATTCAGCCTAGCAATAAGTCGTTAGTTTAAGACCTTTAGTCGTAAGACTTTTTCCAAATTTTTCAAAGTGCACGAAGCACATTGGTCGAACATGGATCAGAAATATTTCGTAGAAATGGGTCACTTTCGTAGGTACCTCCCCGCTGGTGTGCCTGGACTTGGTAACGTTTCCCAAGCATTGCGACTTGCGAAACGGAATCAAAACTAAAGCCTACGATCTAGTTTAAGGGTCCAGATCGAGCTAAACATAAATTCGGTGAGTTTGGTTCGGTCTGGACATCTATTAAAAAATGCACTTCTGTACTTGGAGCGATAAGCTTCTTTTCCGTCACGATCTTTTTAATTGAGAGTGACAAGCAGACTCTTCTAGAAATAAAATTCGCCTTCGATCACTAATTTCGATTTCGCGCATGGTGTGCTCGCCCTTCATAGGCCGGCTGTGCTGGGTACAACTTATTACGGCTTTACACAGAGAACCATTGTTAGACGATGACTGTGCAAAATCGTGATACGGAGCACGCCATGTAGAAACGAAAATTCGGTGCATCGAGGGTGAATGTCGCGTCGCGTCTTTCGGTCCTTTACTCGTTCAGTCTCTTTTGCAATCTCAATCGAGAGATGCTTAGCTTTGACATATTCCTCGAAAGTTACGCAAGTGCATATTTGCAATAGATTATGCGAATTACAATTCGGAATTATTATGCGCCCAAAGAGGCTGCTGTTCTTCCGGCTTGTGATTAGGCATCGTTGAGCGCCCACAGAGGCTGCCGTTTCTTTTCTCATTAAAATTGAAAAGTATGAGACGCCCAAAGGGGCCACTCCTTTTTTCTGTCAATCTTGAGAATCATTAAGCGCCCAATGTGGCTGCTCGAAATGTTTCTGAATGTCCGAATTGCGTGCCGCTCCATGCGGCTGCCTGGAATTTAAAGGAATTATTGTGTCACTTGTTTAAATACAAATTGTCTGTTTCAGTAGTAGGGTTTGTGATCGCCCGTAATGCGATCTTAAAGTCAGTGTTTTTGCGCAAGTAAAACTAGTCGAGAGCTCCGGTGCTCTAATAGCCTTTTCATCGCGAAAGTAGAGTCTTGCACGAGTCCAACTGGAGCTGCTGTGCCGAGGACTAAAGGGGTGCTGAGCTGAGGAGTGCTGGTCCCAGGGCTGCTGGTCAGGAGTTACGAGTTTGCAGAGATGCAGTACTCTCGATGACAGCGAACGGCAAGTCACTTTATATGTCTGTGAATATGAGTGCACGCAATAGAACAAAATGGTTTCTGTAGAATACATAGCATAGCGAGCTCTTTCGATTCTAGCCGTTCCAATAGAAATACGCGACATGCAGGGGCCCATTTCACATGGTCGGTATTCGTTTCGGGAACACTTATGCAATATTTCGCGAATATGGACTAGGGCGTTTAGGCAGTAGCCTCGTGACGTGGCTCTTTTCTAAACCATATTCACGAAATATCGCAGAAATGTTCCTAAAGCGAATGCCATTTATATGAAATGGACCACTAACCGCCGCGCATGCATTGGAAAGAGCAGTATCCAATGAGCTGACCATACAAGGTACTCGTAGATAGTGACATGCATGTGTCTGTCTTAAAATCAGAAAATTAAATCAATACAACAGTTGCTCGCGATTTTTATAATATCGTTTAATAATTGGTAAAATAATCAAATCGATCGAGTCGAGTGGGGTCACCGCGAAAAATTTGAAAAGGTTCCAGTGGAAAGTGGAACCAGACTTCCTAGCAATCTTGCAGTCTAGCAAGGTCCCCGTTGTTTTCGCGTCCATCTATATATTTTGTAGAGCACCGCGGTTCTTAATTAGAGTAGTATTACCGCGAATTTGGAGTCAAATTTTTGCGTATCTAAGATTTGTCCAGAGCACCGGTGCTCTAATTGCTTTTTATCGCAGGAAGTAGAGTCAAATTTTCGCTTAGCTTCAATTTTCAGCTTAAACCTGCGGGCCCTGGAAAGGGCCAGAATATTAAATCAATACAAAAGTTGCTCGCGATTTTTGCAATTCCGATTAATAATTCGTAAAATAATGGAATCGATCGAGTCGAGTAGAGTTACCGGGAAAAATCTGAAAAGGTTCCAAGTGGAATCAGTCTTCCTAGCAATCTTGCAGTCTAGCAAGATCCTTTGTGATCGTGCGTAACGCGATCGTAGAGTCTCAGTTTTTTTCGTGTTCAACTATATATTTTGCAGAGCACCGCGGCTCTTACTAAGAGTAGTATTACCGCGAAAGTAGAGTCAATTTTTGCGCATAAAAAGTTCGACCAGAGTACCGGTGCTCTAATTGTTTTTTTATCGCGGAAGTAGAGTCAAATTTTCGCTTAGCTTCAATTTTCAGCTTAGACTCACCAAGGAGATTCTAGGCCCTAAAAAGGGCCTAGCTCGTGGACCCTGGTGAAGGCCCAACAAATGGACCCTATACAGGGCCTAGCGCGTAGGCCCTAGAGAGGGCCCAAAGGGAGACCCTACAGAGGGCCTAGCATAGGCCCTAGAGAGGGCCCAAAGGGAGACCCTACAGAGGCCCTAGTATAGGCCCTAGAGAGGGCCCAAAGCTTGGAAGCTGGCGAGGATGACAGGATGGACCGATGACAGGATATTCGCCGACCGGTGAGTAATATTCTGTACTTGCATGCGACTTGTTATGTAGACACGAGTACCTTGTAGTCCTGGGTACTGTAAACCGGGGGAACATTGACATACGCCGGATTTACATTGTTTTACATCAGATTAGTAAAACTTAAACTGTTAATGATATTTATATCATGTGCCAAGGTTACGAGTTGGCTAATTTACATCTTAACTAAAAAGTTAAGATGTAAAAAAGAAAATAATATAAAGAAATTTAAGTTTACTGACCTCAGATTAGTAAAACTTAACCCGTTAATACTATCTATATACATGATATGCCAATGTTACCCCGGTACACTACCGTTTTTAACATGTATTAAAGATGGAAAGGACAGAAATTTTATGGATTTTCACACTTTTAGTAGGGTTAACTCGGGTAAATCCGTGGTAGTTTTAGAATTTTTCGAATAACTGCTAATATTTACATATTCTGAAAGTGAGTCTATCATATTATGATAGGTCAGACATCGGACAAACAAATAATAGGTTACTAAAATTTACTAAGTATATTTAATTGAAAATATATAGCTCTGGTTACTCCGTGATAATACTCGCTGGCTTTTACATTATTTTACATGGTTTTACATTATTTGATATTATTATATATTATTGTTATTTTGTGCATAATCAATTGTTTCACGATCGTTAAATGTCTGAGACGTAAGGAAACATCGTTTCTGGTATTGACGATCAGAATTTCTGAAACAGTGCAATCAGACACACAGTATCAGGCGCACGAAGAATAAGAATTTAGTCAATTTCATAAGCAAAAATAACACCGATACCGTATCCCTATTAATATATAAAAGTGAAACGTGGTCTGTTTGTTTGTCCTCCTTTCACGTCTAAACGGCTGAACGGATTTCAATGAAATTTTGAATATATATTATATACGCCCTAGATTAGATGATAGACTATTTATTTTTTCTTTTAGGCTTGTTTATTTCATCATAAATAATTCCCGGGTGATACTGGGTAACGGGTGGGCTAGTTGTATGATAATTTCAAGAGTAAGACTTGTTAAAGTGTCATTTTACCATTACTTACCTGCAGTTTGAACTTTCCATTTATCTTCTACAGCACATATAATACTCGAAATTTCGAGTTACAGATAAATGAAAAAGTATCACGGAATAACCTGTACCACGGATTTACCCGAGTTTACCCTACAATCACAATATATGCAATGTTATGATAGTATACTTAAAGCAAATGTGAACATGTTAATTTTTACATTATATAACAAAATGTTTCAAAAACCTGCCAATTGCCGAGGAATGTGAAATAATTGAAATGGCGTGTTTAAAATACAAGAGGGCCAAAAGTTGCTGCTCCTTTTGTCGAATTAGAGCCACCCCTATATACCTCGCGGCGTGTATACGCATATTAATCCTATGGACTTTAAATTAAAATCTTTTGAAAGAATACAGTCTGCTTTTCCGGGAATTATTTGGTAGTCGCCGAGGGATGCGCGCGTTTAGATTTAAGTAAGAGACCTATATAGGCAAAGACATATGTACGTAGAGGGAGATAGACGATAACCGGAAGTCTATCTCTCCTTCGCGTCCGCGGATTTTTTTTTTAAATAGTAGAGTGAGATCGCCGCGTCTCTCATTGCTTGCAATGTGAGACAAGATGAGTTGATTATAATGGAGAGTGGATGGGATTGGATTTTTTTTTTCGGGATGGGCCACTTTTGTGGCAACCTCCTCGCGATTAGACCTGGCGGATTACCCAGTAGTCCAGGCGTGCACAGCTGAATGCCCACCGGGTAAAAATTTTCGGGCACGTGCGGCAAGAACATCGAAAAGCACATGCCTTCATGAGCCACAGTGCCGTGAGTGCCCTGGTGGCAGTTGTTTCCGCCTATCTCTTTGGTTTAGTAGGCTAAGGGTTTCATGTACAGGGAGATCGATGGAACTTTGACTCCATCTATCTCTCTACGGGTCTCGGAACGCAGCAACCTCCTCGTGGTGAGACCTGGTAATCGGTGAGAACCGAGCCGATAGTTGCGATTGTCAAATATTCTAATTAGATATAAGAATTTCTTTAACTTGCAATGTTAATAGAATGTAAGAATAAAATATAATAACTTGAAATATTGTAACATGAACTCAGTATTTCAACACATTTCAGAGTAGTTCTTGAGTTGGACGCTGTTCATGAACAGAGGTCGCTAAATTCAGTCCTCAAATTATGGGTCGGTAACACAGTTTGTACGGTGACACGAAGTCCCATAAGGTTATAGGTCTATTCCATATCTCGTCTGTGCTTTCACTCTGGCGAGGCTTTACGCCGCGATAACGCGCGCAACTGCATACACACTACAGTCTACATAAAGCGTAAGCGTTCAACGGCAATGAAAATCGAGGGGCTGGAATGAACGATCATTCCAGCCCCTCTTCCATTCCAATAGAGTATAGACAATAGGCGCACTTTCTTGAAGTCGTTTTAGACTTTAGAGAAAGTAACGATATCGCGCAAGCTTCTTGCAGCGAATCCAGTTTGGCGTCTCGATTCCATCCAACTCGTCGAACCAATAGCCACGCCCGTTGCTGTATTTTAGAGTTAGAGAATTCCGATTTGCCAACAGCGCCAGCGTTCCGACCTCCGTCTTTCGACAGAATGTTTCTCTTCGCTGCTATTCCCTCTAAATCGAACCTTTAATCGGACATTGAACTCTCCAGCCACTCCGTTAGACTTTTCGCTGTTCGACTGACAAGCAACGATGCCCCGACGTTTTCCTTTCCGTCTTTACGTCCGGTCCGTCCATCTCGATCAGTAGCTAAGTAGGGGAAAGGTGGGATAGTTGATCACAGTTTTGCTTTTTTATTAAAATAATAATAATGGTTTGCTTTGTTTGTATTTAATTATGTAAGTTGTGATTATTAGAGTATTCTCAATATACTTCTACCAATTTGAGAGTTCGAAACTAATTTTAATGGCTGAAATTAAACATTTTCTGGCAATGATGTTATGCACAAGTATCCCCCCCCCCCCCACACACACACACACTGAAGGGGAGACTTGATCAGTGATGTTTAGAGTAAATAACACATTAACTTTCTAAAAAATATTTATTATCTTAGTCAATAACATGAAATAAAAAGAATATGATAAAAAGAAAGTAAACTATAACTTGAAAGAATTGCTGAAATAATAAAACCGAAGAATTAAACTCTATCTAACCGAAGATAAAACAACGTAAATGCATTCTTAAAAGACATTTCACTTATTGTTAGATAACATCTGATTCAGATGAAGATGAAGAAAAGATTTTCCTTCTTACTTTCTTTGCCGTATTTGTCAGCTTTGTTAGCCGTTCTATGGTTCTATTTTGGGTATTTTCTCATTTCTTTTTTTGCATTTCATCTCTATCTCCTGTGTTTTCCTTTTTCATTAGCCGTTCTATGGTTCGTTCTTGGGCATTTTCTAATTTCTTTTTTTGCTTTTTCTCTTTATTTCCTGTATTTTCTTGGTCCCGCGTTTGGGAACGCCAGGTACTGCTCAGGACTAACAAGAAAATTTTCTGCAGATTTTGACGGAAATTTACTTGACCCGATAACTGGCTCCACAGATTCTTGTTCGTTGATTGTTTCAGGCAGTGCTTGGCGATCCGTCACCGCGGACGACAAGAAATCATCTTCCTTAAAAATGGAGGGATTAAATGGAAATATGCCAGTCTTTCTAAAGCCGCTTATTATATTTGTACAAGTCATAGAAATTGAGAAACCTTTTCCAATGATCTGAGAAACATCATAAATAGTGATCACCCTACCTGGATGATCTCTCATCCACTCGTTTGAAGCACTGTCGCAAGCATTTTTAATAGAATAATAAACAGCCACATCTAGAGGTTGTAGCTTATGACTACAGTGTGGTGGTAGAGTTAACAAATTTATGCCATTCTGTTTCGAAAAGTTGAATGATTTTATTGAAATATGACTTTCGTGATTGTAAAGAATAAGTAAGACCTTCCT
Organism: Andrena minutula; assembly: GCA_929113495.1. Classification (NCBI taxonomy): domain Eukaryota; kingdom Metazoa; phylum Arthropoda; class Insecta; order Hymenoptera; family Andrenidae; genus Andrena; species Andrena minutula. The sequence continues at coordinate 50,134,757 of OV815995.1, read as the reverse complement.
ATCTTTTGAACATTTGATATGAGCAACAAAATGCTCATGATATATAAATAAAACGTATCAGCTGTCATCCATCCTGATGGATTTGCTGCTCCATCTGAATCAGTTGGAGCTCCCGCGAGCATCATAGGTCAAGAGACACGGTAGTGTCTCGCGCCAAGTATATATATGTATATGCGCAGCGCGAGCACTGCAGTGTCTCTATTACGCGACGACTCGCTATTCTGAATCCTGATATTTCCGAATCTCAATAACGGCTGATCCGATTCGATTTTGAATGGTCTTAATGGATAGTCTGGGTTTGATTTACATAAGAAAAGTGTCTTCGTTTTGTTCCTACGTGCCTTATGAGCTGAGATATTTCGTTGTAAAGTGGCGATTTCCCGATTTTCATGTTCTTAAAAATTCAGCATCGTCCTGGTAAAGTGTAGGCAAGAGGGGAACATGAAAGGGAGAGAAATGTCTCTCAGGCACGTCGTTCATTGGCTCGTGGTGTAACTTGATACACTCAGTTCTCGCGCAGCGTGTATATCTATATATTGATGCGGGTTCGGCCAATCGCGTAACAAATAGTCACGTGACAGCTAGCAGAAAGCACGTCTGTAGAGATATAAACGTAACCTAGTTAGTATTTAAGAACCATAACCTGCGAAGTGTGAAATATGGAAATTGTCTAAATTTTTGAAATGTCACGACTTTTTACACGACATAGGACACCGAATTATTGTCTAAATTAACAAGGTAAGTCACAAAAATTTTTTAATAGACTATTTATGTAGAGCTTATAGAAACGGAGGGGACGCATAGACTTGAAAGTTGTCCGGAGAAGGTTCGACAGAGTAGCGTCTTCTTTGACACAAGTTTTTATAAAATAATATATTGTTTTTATACCATCAGACTATTTTTACATTAGAGTTTTTATGTAAAACTTGTAGAAATGAAGGAGATGCATGGGCTTGAATAGAAATAAAGGAGACGCACAGGCTCGGATAAAAATGAAAGGGACGCACGGGTTTGGACATAAATGAAGGGGATGCACAGGCTTGAACAGAAATGAAGGGGATACACAGGCTTGGAGGTTGTCCAGAGAACGTTATTACATAGACAGAGAATCATCTTGTTTCGCACAAGTTTCTCTAAATTTGTCAAATAAGGTAAATCGACAAAATTTTTCAAATTAGCGTAGCATTGATATTTAACCCTTAACTGGTATCCTGGGGTCACTCATTACCCCAGGCACGCAGAGTTCGCTGTGAAACTTTTGGTTGTCTAAGTTTGTAAACTAAATTTATAATTAACTTTGTAATAATACTTTAAATTTCTACGTTCCTATTATTTTATACATTACCTAAGAACAAAATATTCATAGAGGTTCTTCTGGTCTTGACTTTACAAGTTTCTGTGCCCTTTTTTATTTGGGGTTTGCCACGACCCCAGTATATCAGTTACGTTTGAAAAAAACAGTATACCAATTAAGGGTTAAGAAAATTATGGCGTACTGCTTGCAATGTCGAGTAAGTCACATTAGTGAAGAAAGTACGCTGAATATGCATCTCCCTCGATACTTTCCAAACTTTTGTGAAACATTTTCACATAAGATTTGAAATCTCTGAAGTATTATGAATATAATATTTTATTAAAATCCACAGTAGTTCCTACGCTATTCATTAATTTGATTAGTTTCCCATGAACAATATTTCAATTCACCAATAAACATACTAAATTAATTTTATTCCAGCACCAATAAATTGTGTGTTAAAAATATTTAAATTTCCTCCAACAAGACATTCTGCGCTCTCACTTCCTTCGGGCACATTTTGTAGTCTCTACATTTACTATAACAAAGGGCCACTCTATTTCTATATGTTCTACGTTAAGATGTCACTAAAATGTGGATTTTATATATTTACAGATAATCTACGCTAGAGAAAAAAATTTATTGTGACATAGTATTATATTAATTAAACGATTTTATTCAGCTACGATTCTCTGTTTGCTTCATATCTGGAAACTCAAATTTAAACCAATTCCACCAATCCAATTGTCTTGCAGCTTTGCAGGCGTGCGTAGTTTGAATGGCAATATAATATTTCACTTAATATTAATAATTCACCCGAGGGGGTGAAAAAATTATCCAGTCATAATAAACAGTATAAAATGTGTGAAATCCCCACAAAATTACCTTTTTAGAAAAAAGGTACAAAAAAGAGCGCCAAGTATATAATCCCATAAAAAAAAATCCCATCTAAAAACAATGTTGTAAAGTGATTGATATCAATAAACACTACTACAAAATGTGTGAAATCTCCACAAAATTACCTTTTTTAAAAAAAAGGTACAAAAAAGAGCGCCAAGTATATAATCCCATTTAAAAACATTGTCGTAAATTAATATAAATTTATTAATGTGCTATATTTAACTTTACAAAAGTAATGATATACAACAGTTGCGCCAATTATCACACTGGCTATTTGCACAAAGAACAAAATGTATTCAATAATATGAAGCAGATATATTTTTATACAAATATTTTATTCAAAATACTTGGCGCTGCGCAACCGAAAAAATGTTAATTGTCTTGGTTAATAAATAAAACAAGACAAGACACCACAGAGACAAGAAAGAAAGAAAAAGATTTTAATGCAATTTATGCATATTTATTCAGTTTAGCAACACCAATTTGGAGAGCAGCGCCAAGTATTTTGAACAAAATATTTATTCGTATTAAAATATTTATTTGTATAAAAATATATCTGCTTAATATTATTGAATACATTTTGTTCTTTGTGCAAATAGCCAGTGTGATAATTGGCGCAACTGTTGTATATCATTACTTTTGTAAAGTTAAATATAGCACATTAATAAATTTATATTAATTTACGACAATGTTTTTAAATGGGATTATATACTTGGCGCTCTTTTTTGTACCTTTTTTTTAAAAAAGGTAATTTTGTGGATTTAAAATTTACTCTAGGAAACATCATAAACGGCGGAATGGATCTTCCACTGGCACTAATGGCACAACAAATTGTTACTAATTAATAATAATAATAATAATAATAATAATAATAATAATTCGTCTTTATTTATCACAAAGTTACATGAATTAAGGGATAAAACCCTTTCTGACCCCGTTCTGCAGATGTTAATTGTCCTTCTTGCTTTTGGCCCTTTGGAGCAATAGTTTTTTTCGGTTTTTGAACAGTAGTGTAACCTGTTTCATCTACGTTCTATATATCGTGCTCATTTAACTTTTCTCTATCTAAAATGGTTTTCAAATTTGCAAAAAAATCGTTAACATTATTTTTATTAAAGCTTGTAGCCCTGCTCAGACTTGTGGCTTCTGGAGTTCTTAGTGACAGTGACGTATTTCTCTTCATATATCCTTTTAGCCAATCATTTCCAGCGATTTTATTTATATCCCACGTTTTCGGTCGCGGAATGTTATTCTCTACTGCTAACTGATAAGCTAACACTCGAACTTTCCTGCACGTCAAACCACAATGCGTTTTAGCACATATTTTAAGATATTCGGCTAGTTCGGCTTCACGTTCCGTATTAAATATCAACTTTTTTTGATAGTTTGATGTCATTTCAGAGTTAGGATTATCCTTACATTTCTTCATATAACGTTTTAGTGTCATTCTGTCCACATTATATTTTTTCGCCACAGTTAAAATACCGCTTTTGCCTTTTAAGGCTTCTACAACCGCTAATTTCATATTTTCAGGGTCTATCTTCGTCCTAGCTTTTACACCTTCTTTTCTCTTGTAAAACTGTGGCATCTATAACAAGAAATCACTATGTAACTACTCGTATATATTTATGTTCTGTCGCACGTCGATAGATTACAGAAGAGAGGGATATTTCATCACCTGCTCAAGTATCCCGCCTCACACACTGATCAAGTATCCCTCAATGCACTCGATTTGAAAAAGGATGAAAAATTAAACTTACCTTAAATATTGAGATCAATCAATAAATAGTATTAATAGAGCAGAAAATGCTGTTTTCACTTAATATAGTTGAAATCGTTGAAAATGCAACATTCACTCGAAAAGAAGGAAGAACAAGGTGATCGAAATATTTACTTTTTGGCTGCGAAAAAGATAGAAGCTTCTAACCGCATTATTCTATGCTCCCGAAAGAAAACTTCAACGTGAAGTGTTGCGATAATGCAAACAATACCGTGACAGCAGGCACAAATTGCCAACATATTAATTAAAAAACGGATATGATCATGTATCCCCGATGATCAAGTATCCCACCTTTCCCCTATATACATATGTATAATATAATATGTCGTATCGGTACCGTAGTCGCCGGGCCTCGGATATCCATGAAACACGGATATTCCAATGGGTTGGGAATTTTCTCGCAAACGATTTCCTCCGATCCAAACGCGTTACGTTCTGTAATCAAATCCCATGTTGCACGTACGTACGTATGCATATACCGATCCTGAACAGGTGAGCAAGACGCGTTTGCGTCTATCTTGTCCATGTCGATTGCGTCAATCCTCCTACGTATGTATGTATATCGCGTAGTTCGAGGATCCCGACATTGTCTCGCATCACCATGAACGACTCCAATCGTCGAAGGAACACCTCTTGCAATAACTCAACGTCACTGGTCTAACGCTAACGTTTATCGGTGCACGAAAAAAGCGAAGATTTTCGCCGAGAAGTCTTTCGAGTTGCCCGACAGTCAATCGATGTCGGAAGGTGCAGAGGTAGGATGGTATCAGGGAAGAAAGGGACAACGAAATTAAAGAAAATAGTGCCCGCTTCATACTCGGGGCTTTCGCCCTGAATTGCCGTTCCGACAGGATTTTGTTTGCTTTTGCTTCTCCGCTACCTATATATGTACGTACCCTGCCCTTTCATTCGGTTGGATTCGCCCGGCGAACTCGGTCCGATGCCGACCGCCCCGAGCGACCGTCTGCTTCCACCCCCCTCCGCACCGAATAGTTATAATTGTTATATTATGTCGACGTTGATTGCACGAAATTGGTCGGTTAAAGTTTCTACGTTACATCCCTCGCGGCGCGATTGCCCGAGACAGACAATTAAAACTTGCATAACCTGGCCATCTGGATTATTCCTGTCCAGGGAAGAATTATCTCTGTCGATCGGTCGAAAACCCTTCGTTAAAGTCTCCGTGGACCAACCACCGGTTCTACCGAAAAGTTCCTCCACCAGAGCCTCGGAATCCCACTGGCCGCGGCCACCCCATACAGTACATATCGTAGACGTACATACAATATGTACTTCCTTCCATCTCTAGTGAAACTCGCCACTAGGCTTTGGCGCGGCCATTGGGAACGAGCTTTTATGGGAACCGATTGGTGGCTGCCAACAACCCGTTTACCATGGAATGTGGTAGGTAACTCGCGAATAACCACGCGAACGTGGTAAAAGATTAAGGGGAAAGCACGCGTTCGCCGCCGTGCACGCCAACTGTATTACGGAAATAGCGAACGAGCTTCTCAAAGCTGTAGCGTCGATTATGTCGCGACCCGGTTGTCGAGGGTAGTTTGCAAAATCCATTTCGTCTCAGTTATCCGTTAACGGTTAAATGCCCATTCACGCGCAAGGGTTTCCTTTGATCGTTCGTCAAAGCTCAAAGACCGTCGACGAGCTTCACGTGACGCGACAACGATGCAACGAACGACGAGCACGTGCAACGGCTTGCATTTTCCTTACTCCAGGATAATAGTAATAAAATAATGTGGGTGGCGAAAAACTGGAAATTGAAGCTTTAGATCGGGCCGCTCGAGGAAAAAGCATAGAATATCTAGCTGGTGCAAGTTCCATTTGCGTTTTAACCGCGGACCTCTGCGTGTTACGTATGTTGGAGCGAATTCCCCTGTTTTTCTTTTGCTGCGACCTCGGCCGCCCTGGAGCGCCGTGGATCGCTGTGGAGGGTTACGGCTTCCTGGGTCCGCGCGTTTTTCATCAGCACGAGAGCGTTTGTTTTGGTGCCGGAGAAATACTTACGTGACGATTAAAACGCGCCCTCGACGTTTGTTCGGAGTACCTACGTTGTTCTCGGCCGCCCGGCCGGGAAGAGCAGGTATTCAATTACAGTGCAAGCAAGGATTTGCAGGTGAGACTTATTCGACTCGAAATACAATCGGCTAATGGAAGAGGAGCGAGACGATCGGGGAATGGGGTCTCGGTGGCAGTGGCGGTGAAACGAAAATAGGATTGGAAGTGGGTCGAAAGGCGGCATTTCTTCTCCGCTCGTTTCTCTTTCTTCGACAAAGCCCCCCGCGCCGGGCCCCAGGTTTAGGTACATACTTGCCGGCATTGTGTTGTCGGACCAAAAACGAATGGCTGGATTTTCAAAGATTCCGAAGGCTTGGAAGGCGAACGAGTGTGCCGATGGCTCGTTTAAACCGTCCCCTTCTTCTTTCCTTGCTGGATTAAATTCTACGCGCTACTCGGCCCGGAACTCTTTGCAGTAAAAGGGCGATCGTTTCTACTTGGATCGCATCCCGCGATTATCCTAGAGTAGAGCTTTCCTTCTTTCTTTCTTTCTTTCTTTCTTTCTTTCTTTCTTTCTATCCACGTTCGTTTAATCGGGGCGAAACAGTTGGGCGGCCAACGAGAAAAGTAATAAGATTTCCCATTACCTACGTGGAGTTGTTCGGGGGACGCACGGTGGCGCGTCTTGTGCGAGAACCTGGCCAAAAGTGAAGAAATTTTTTTCCCGATTTTGCAGATCTATGTATTGCATTTCGTTTATGACTTATCAAAGCATGATTTTTCACTAATACCAATATTTATTGTGCAATCCTCTTCGAAATGCGAGTTCTCGAAGTTGCTAGTGTTGTGATCTGAAACTTTTAGACCAGAATTGAAAGTAGGGGAGAGCGGGGACAAACGTAACGGCGTCATTCAAGTAACACGCCTTCTCCTGCCTTCCACAAAAGTTTCCAAAACGTTTGCTTTACATAATTACGCGTGTTTAGTGTTTCTTTTCTTTCGCGGAGTGACGCTGAGCAATACAATGCAAGCTGATATCGTTATTTCGATCATTCGGATAAGTGTCTCCTCTGTTGGTTTTTTTGTTAATTTTCATAGTTAAACTATAGACATTCATCCAATTATTTGTTAGAGCGTTCTTAGATAATGTATTTATAAGTTCCTGTATTTGATTTCAATAAGTGTTGTATAGTTTGTACGTTATAACAGTTCTATTCTGAAAAACATGGGTGGGACGAAAGTTTCTACAAGTTGAAATATGCCTCCCAATATCCCAAAAGAGTTGAATCCAATATTAACAAGAGTTTTTAAAAAAAATCATAAATATTAGTTACTTTTAGGGTCTTTACACGAGATTCTATATTAAATCAAATATGATACACAGTAGGTATCAAAGAAATGTTTGAAGCTGCTTTTTTATCGTTACCTACCTAAAATATGTTTATTTAAATGTTTGTTTCTATTGTTTATGATAATAAGAAATCCTAGGTTCCTTTGGAAGAAGTGTTTTTACTTGACTCTCCTGAAAATAATTAGTGTTACTTTCGTCCCCATGGTATGTTACTTTCGTCCTACCCCTGCAAGACAAAAGTAACAATCACAGTCACTGCGGAAAATTGAAATAACTCTTTGACCACTTATCATGGAAGGCTGCATTTGTGGTCAAATGATAGATCAAGAAACACACTATCTTAAGGCATAATTTTCGTTTTTATATCTGTAAGAGGTAATTGGCAGCTAGGCCAAATGTAAAAAGCGTTACGTTTGTCCCCGCTCTCCCCTGACTTTTCCATTTAATGTGGAACTATAATCCTTTTAATTCTGCGCTGGTAGCTATCTGACATGCCCTAAGTTAATACATATTCTGGTCTTATTGGTTTATTTCACTTTTTACGACTATAATAGAGGAGAATACATGACCTATATTTTTTTTCTCCCGCCAAGGAAATAGTTATGCATTAAGCGAGATGGAGCGGCACGCTTGCCGTTTCCCGTCCTTCGTATCGTCGACTATTGTGTCTTGTAACCACCCTGATTATACTCTCCACGCGCGGTGAATGCCGGTCGTTCCTATTGTAGATTCATTTCGAAGCCGCGGCTACCTATAGCGATGCCCGCCAATTGCTCCCGATAATACGAGCAAATGCGTTTACGAAAATTCCACTGGCCGGCTTTTCCGCTGCTGCTAATTGTACTCGGACAATAGACGAATGAAACATGGCCATCTGCAGAGGCGAACCAGCATCGATCCTCCGTTTATCATCGGACGAAATACGAAATCCATTCCTTCGGGCGCGGGCGAAATCGGGGAACAAATACCGAAAGCCCGGCCGGGCTTCCAAATCTTTCTCGCATTCAATAGCGTTTCTCTGTCCCGTTCGCGGTTACCAGTGCCCGCGTGCCACTTGCCACTGCCACCGGTCCACTTAAATGCGACTCAGCAGCTACCTTGTTGGAAATTTGGTTTACAAGGTGGTGGTGAGAGAACAGCCTCGCTAATTGTATAAAATATTTATATGAGCCTGGGCCGATCTACCACGATATTTCCGTGCTCCCTCCGTGCTTCTCTATAGTCTACATACCTATAGGAGGTAGGATTCCGATGAAATCGCGTTAGCAAGCTGGTCGGCATTAGAGCCAGTCAGCGAGCAATTGGAATTGGCGGCTGAATCGATTCACGCGCCGAAGTAAATAACGCGAATGGCTCGAAGCAAATCTGCTTACATTAGCAGGCCCATTGTTGTCGGTAATTGCTATAGAAGCTGCTCCTGGCTGTAGTTACCTATCCCGCGCGACTGTAGTCAGACGATCATCTCGCGTAGGTACATGCATATACACATACGTAATGCCGGTTAGGTACATGTATAATCGCCAGCGTTCCATATCCACGTGTGGGTGGGAGCCGCGTATGTCAGATAGACATAGATAATGTGTCTGCGTCTCTTCAACTAACCCTCTACCGTGATCGCGCTTAAACTCTCAAAGCGTTCTCAATTATTCAGCAAAATCGTATTCCTACTTGCGGATAATCCTACTCTCCCAGCAAACCCAAATAGCGATGCAAACGTATGCAGAGTCCAGAGCTTGACACTGTAAGACGCCGAAAGCGCGGCGAATTGCCGATAAACAGGTCCGTGTCCCGTGTCCCGTGCCCGTGCCCGTGCCCGTGCCCGTGGACAACCATTGATAACGAATCTTGATTTCACCGAATCGACATTGCGGTACGAGAGTTTCACTGGGTGGACGCGGCGCGGCGTACCGGGGCGAAATGTCGCTATTAGCGCTAAACAGCCGACGGGACGGTGCCGCGGAAATTGGGCGAATAAGTTTGCAAAGGACAGCGGCGATACCTAACCAGCTATTATGTAGGTATGAGCTACAGCGCGGAGGACGAACCGTCTAGACTCTAGAACCAGAGCAGGAAGGTTCCACCACCTGGTTCGGGGGAGAAAAAGGAACGCACAGCAGAGCCGTGGGCAATGCGCAGGGAAGCTGGCGCGGACAGGTGAACGAATTGCGAGTGTGTTGCGGCACGCTGTTGCTAGATATCACGGTCGAAAGGTCAGTCGGTGATAAACGAGGTCGTTTGTCTGTGCCCCGGATGTAAGAAAATGAAGTTTCCTTCCCGTACCTAAGCATCGCGGTGCTTTGTTTCACCGGACGCGAGCTTTATCGCCGCGCCGGTAAATTACCCTGGCTGGAAGCGTGCGTAGAGGTAAACCGGTTACCGCGATCGCTCCGTCATTTGTGTACCCGGCATCCTCCAACTCGAGGGCTCACCGCCTAAACACCATATGGAAAAGCAAGAGGTTGGGAGGAGAAGAGGAAGGAGGAGGAGATTAAAGAAGCGCTGGGGAGGAGGAGGCAGGACTACCTGCCGGCTAACGACGAGTCGGGAGGGGGTTGTTGTTTTAACTCGGTTGTTTATTTATTCGACGCGAAATATTTATTCTGACGCCGCGTTCGTCGGCGTCGCGGATATTGGATTATCAAGCCACGGAACAGCATTTCGGGGCGAAACGGGTTAATTCTTGAGTTCTCTTAATTCCGCTCGGAGACGCGAGAATGTGTTTCGATTTTGCCCCGCTTCCGTGCATAGGTAGTCATTAAGTAGGTACCTACCGGAGAAGATGCGAGACTAAACGAGACACGGAATTCTATTTGAGGAGCCGTTCGGAATTACTTATGAACGGATCCGCGCGAGTCGTAGCGGGAGGAATTACAAATTACATGGTCGGCGAAGCGAGCATTTAGTTACAGAAACAGAAAAAGGACCGGAGGCATTGCCAGTTGCAGAGAGAGTCCGTTTCGGCCATTTGTAATTTTCCGCTCGATGTAGCATAAGCTTGCTGGCACGATTCAGAGCACTTTTAGCTATTTGCTGAAGCTTGCCAGAAGATATTTCATTTCGTTGCGGTGGGAAAGCTGCTAGGCGGGGCGGGGCGCGGGCCAGTGAAAGCGATATCACGGCAGCCGAAGAAAGAATTCCAAAGGAAACTATAAGCCTGCGAATCGATTGGATTCTTACATATTCGAGCGTTCCTTCCCCATTTTATAGCTTGTTGAAGCGTCGCGCTCAAGTTTGGTGGGAAATTGGACGCGCGTGCGTCCTTTGAAAACTCGAATAATTAAATGGCAGAAACGTAAGAGCGAGCGTAACTCGTTGGAGCTTGTTGGCGGTCGTTCCGTTTGCATTTCAAAATTTTGCAATTCCGCGCGCGTTCGGTGTATCTCGGGGTACGAAACTCATTTAGGTCCGTCAACGTGTCAAGCGAATCACGCCGATCGGCCAGTGGCTAGAGAAAAGCGGCGTGGTTGTCTGCCGTGGAATTTGCATCGTAAAAGGAAAGCGGTCAGACCATTTTCCGTGGAAAACGGGAAGGCCGCGCTCTCGTCCTACACCTACATGTGTATGTAGGTAGTACACAACTGTACACCAGCCTCGCCTTCTCCCGATCGCGCATAATTCAACTTTCTCCATCCCCTTTCTACCCTCACGCGACGCGACGATCCTGCGGCCTAGCAGATAAACTCCAGCCAGTATTTTATTGGCTAGTTGACTTACGCCGCTGAAAGTAATTTATGTTTTGAATATGCTAAAACTCTTCTCATAAATATGAAACAAGTGTCACGGCCATCGCCCCCGCCAAGATAACGAATTTTACAAACGGTCTCGACCCTAATAATGCTTTTTTCTCTCCGGCTTGGTACGTTGCCCCTGCTATCGAGCGATAGAAATACCGCGATACGAACCTCTGGCTATTATTCATCGTCCACTGCACCATCGGCACTCTTAGGTAGCTTGATTATGCGTCGACGGCAAAGCTTCTTCCAACATCGCTCCTTCCTTCCCCTGTTCCTTCGGTCCAGCTTCTCCCTAGCTACTCTCCAGCTACGTACCAGGCCGACTATATCCCGAACGATATTTTTGTTAACATGATTGGGATTTCGAAGAAATAATCGCGGTTTCCTCTTGAATATTCAGTGACGAACGGCGCGGCGGGAAATGACTGAGAAATTCGGTCTTTAGGTATCGGCGAAATGGGAACAGATGAAGGTGCAGCCAAGTTCGACACCGCGCGCGGGGTCTGAAGTAATAATTTTCGCTTAGGATCGATGCGGTTTCCGATCCGCGACGTCGGGATACAATCGATGACGAATGCAGGATACGGGTAATCGGATTAAATAAATTGATGGATGGATCCTGCGGTGGTTTCTACTAAATCCCAACGGTACGCCTTCGTGATGTACGCTGTAAAATAAATCCGCGAGACGGATTACAGTGTGTGCAGGTATGTATGGCTGCGTTCGGTTCGCATTCGAATCACGGTGGCGTGGTGTCATGGTCCCACAGTATTCCCGTTCCTGCATTAATTCTTGCTTGAGTCACGTTTACGGACGTCCCGACGCGTTGCTTCCAATTCTATCTATGCTAATTGCTCCAAAGCCCGTGTAAGTTATTTCCGCGCGACGATTGACTCTCGAAAAAAAAATTAGAATAAACCTGTCTCTCGTCCTTATCGAGGATTTCGTGGAGAACCAAAGTACCTATACAAATTACCTACCTAGGTATATCGAAATATGAAAATGATGGCGACGGCGCTGGTCTCGCAGGGGATTCGGATTCGATGGTACCTACCTAACTACCTAAGTGGGTAATTGAAAGAAAGAATTTCGCGCTGATGTTTATTTCGAATTTACTCAAGTAGTATAGCTACGCCGGTTCTAATCCAATTGAGGGCGAGGGGTGAAGCGGGGCGAGGGGACCGCGACCCGTGGAGGTTTGGGGGGGGGGGGGGGTAACCATCGATGACTCGTCAGTGGAAGAAGCAAGTGCCAATATATGAAGTAGTTACGAAAAAAAAAATAGATCGTGGGAACCTAGCAACAGTAGCATGGTATGAGTATACGTGGTGGCGCGAGGGTGTGGAAGTATACGTGAGCACAGGTATTGTGTCACCGAAGAAGAAGAAGAAGAAGAAGAAGGCTAAGAAGGATGGTGAGAAGAAGAAGGAGAAGAACAGCCCCTGTAGAACAAAGAAGGATAGAGAGAGAACCGAATGGTCAATGATGACTGTGATGGGAGTACATCCCTACTGGTGGACTACCCCTACCATGTGCCATGCTTATCGCAGTCTTTTAAACATACGAGCGCGTCGCCGCAACGACTCATTACAAGTGCGAAACAGGAAGCTGTTCATCGACAGGAACCAGTTACAGGACTATATGGCAAGTAGTAGTTGCTCGTAACGCTTACGAAGTTCGATATGTGATAGATATTATACACGTTTGTACTGTTTCGGGGAGAAGGAGAAACCATGCCAGAGTGGAGCAACGATCTGTGATGGAGATGCAGATGTTTCGAGGTTGCTGTTACATACGGCGAGGTACGTGTAAAGGAAATAGTAGTGAAACATAGAGAGAGAAGAAGTAGAAAGAAGTGACCATCGTATTAATGTTTTTTTCTTTGTTGCATATGCTGCCGAGGATTCTATCGAGGACACCGATGCTGTGTATGACTCCGTCGGCAGAGAGCATCCGTCCGCGAGGAAGCGGACAGCCTTCTCTCTCTCCCCGAGGAAGCAAGCAGCCGTCTCTCTTCCCGAGGAAGCGGACAGCCTTCTCCCCCCCAGGGAAGCGGACATTAACCATTTCGAACAGGTTAACCATTTCGAACAGGTCCAATTACGTTTCTTTCGTACGGGAACGAGAGGTCGCGCAACTACCTGCACTGACGTGCGACTGACGTTTAATCTAATGCGAACCTGCTTTTCGTTACGAAAGCGCCGCCAATTAAATCTTTGAAAAGTTAGCCCAGCCTGGAGCGTACCTACGGTAAGTCCATACCTACCAACGTTGGGAATGAACGCGACTGCGTGTGTCGTCCGTTTCCATTGCCCCATAAAACATCGCGCGGCTCAAAGCTGAAAGTGCTGTTGCACCGCGAACACGCGAACACGAGAACACTATGCACCCCCGCGATAGAACACGCGTTACAAATCCACCTACCTAGCTATTATTTGTGGGATGTGGTCGCTACCTCGGCTGATATTTAGCGTCTAGAAAGAACTAGCCAGCCGAGCCAAAGCATGATCGATTCGTCACAGGTGTCTATAGAGTGGTGCAGAGCATAGAGCAGCGGCACGCGCGCACAGCATTTTTTCCGCCTGTTCATCGATGCGCGGTGGAAAGGCCGGAGTAACCTCGTCCAGATTTATACGCCTTACGCGAGTATCCATCATCGGTGCTTTTAATATGTCCGACGGACGTTGGACGTTCGCGACACGAGCTATGCGCGCGTGTAACGATCGGTATTGGCTCACCGCGACAATGCACACCGCGCTGCGTTCTGAACGGTTTCCGCAAAATTGCTTTCCACTATTCCCGATGGTAGCTTCCGGAAACGTGTGCACTTGAAATTTTAGTTAGCGAAATTTCATCGAACGTTCGGTACCTAACGGTTGAAACGTTTAGACGCGAAGCGACGAACACGAACACGAACAGGAATTAATTTGCTCGCCCCCGTACGTATTCCAGTTTCCACGCTACCACGCAAAATCGTACAATCTGTTACCGACACACTTGTCGGCTACTGCCGACCCTGGCTCTTGCTCCACGCTGAATCCGCTAGCAGGATCCACGACTTTCCTGCTCGCCCTCCTAAGTTGTTACCTTACAACGGATGGGGCGGTGTCGATAAGATTTCCCAGCCAGCCCAACTTATTCTCGTGCCCGGTGAAATTTCCCAAGCCGTTCGTCCAGCATTGCTGTTCCAGGATTTTGCGAACGGTCTCGCACGCAAACGGTGCGTTTGAAATTTCGTCACGCGCGTACAGCTCACCTCGAAATCGTGGCCGAGTGCACTTCTAAGCGCTTTAGCCGGTTAATTGGTCGCGAAACTGAATTCCGCGATACGTGACCGGCGTATCTAGGTACAGACTGACATCTCGACGGAAGACTTTTTAAAACGACAGGATCGTGCTCCGGGGCCTGGAAAGCTTTATACCTATTGTGGCGAGTGCAGCCGAGCGCAGCCGAGCGCAGCCGAGCGCAATTGACCCCGGAAGAAACAAGACGTGATACCGACACGATTCGCCATAGCACCTCTAGTAGGACTAGGAAGTAGGAATGGCTACACTCTTCTCCGGTTTAATTATCAAGCTTTGCGCGGCACGTGGTCGAAATATTGTCGTTTCGCCAGGAGCGATTTTCATTTCGCGTTAATCACGGACTCCGCCCGGCCCGGAACCCAGCCAGCCAGTCTTTGCTTTAATAGAATCGTTATTCAGAGGAATGGATAGACGTCGGTTATTGAACGGCAAGCAATTCCGCTTAGCAAACTAACAAATGAACCCGAGAACGATCAAGCAGACATTTGAGTACCTAGATTGATTTTTCCCCGAACCGCAACCGGAGCGAAATGGGACTGGTCTGGCGGGACCATTTTTCGTTGGAAGATTCGTACATCGTACCTATCGCGGACCCATGCTCCGTGCGGGGTCGTAGTTTTTAACGTCAACGCAAAACGGACCACTGTCTGTTGTTTACTGCGAGTCGAATCTCGGCAGCTCGCTACGGTTCGAACAATACGCGCGCAACTACTTACCTACTTACTTGGTTTAGTCTCTGCTGGTGGTCTCTACGGATACCGCATAACCTGTGGCTTTACAGGATAAACTGATACGCGGGAACAAAGACGCGCATTATCGCGTACACTTGTTCTCGGTGACCGCAACTAAGACCCATCCTCGTTGCAACCACCGCGATCTGTAGGTACCTATACCTTGCTATGTACCTATGTGCATACCTATACCTGTCCTCGCGCAGAATACGCTCGGCCAGAGTTGTTCCTTTCCGAAGCGGTTACCTACTTAAAAGTAGATGCTCCTTTCTTTCAACAGCCGCCAATAGGAAATTGCACGGGACAGAAGACATTGCTGAGTTTCAAAGTGGCTCGATTTACAGATTAACGGAAATCTGGGGAATGAAACGCGTTCGCGAATGAACGAATCTCGTCGCAAATACGATTCACTGGATTGATGTTTGAAGTGTACCCGAGAGGGCTGATTCCAAATGAATTTTACCCAGACTTTTATCGAATCGAACGATGAATGCTGCTGGTAGCGTGCAAATTCCACCAGAAATCATTCCGTGTACACAGCAAAGAGTATACACGCACCGCTTTATGATTACAGCTGGCATTCGTTTATTAACTCCGATGGACTGTTCTATAATGCGCGCGAGCAGACAGTGATTTGAGAGCGAATTGTTCGATTCGTGGAACAGGGCTTCCACACTTATTCATGTCCCTTGAATCGGTGGAAAGATTTTTATTCCCTCCACCGAAAGCCAACGGATTCGATTTAATCGAGAAATACAGGCTGTGTAACAATCGATGAGCAACATGCTTTCGATACACCAATTTCCACCTCCCTCAACGGTAAACAGAATAGGCGGCTTCGCGTGTCCAACTCTTGCCATTTCTGCTTTTCCGCTGCCAAAGCCAAGCACAAAGGCGATCCTTATCGATTCCGCTGTCCTCCGTAGCCAGCCGTCCACGCGATTAATTGATCAAGCGGTTAGAGAGGACGACCGCGCGTCGTTTGTCAGAGACGTTGTTAGGGTCTTCCAGATTCGAGAACCTCCTTCAACCTCCACCAACCTCCTCCAACCTCCTCCAACCTCTGGCGCCTGTTTCAGATACTCCTCCGTTATTGGCCGAATGACGTGGACGCGACGTCGCGACGTCGCGACAAATTTCCGCGCAGCAGCCCTTAGTTCGCTTTGCGATTCGTGATTCACCAATCTTGCTGATTTATCGGAAAGCGATGGATCCCTTCCGAGTATTCCAAGTCGAAAGGAGACGTGCACGGTTCTAGCATCTGCTATTACCCATAGCGAATGAAATTGTCGCGTTCGAATTGTCGTGTTCGATTAATTAACACGGATGGATGTTACGAATCAAGTGGCTAACACGTATCAGGACACGCGTCCTATACCTATCCAATTTACCTGGCACACTCCTAAGGGATCGTGCATTATACATACATGTTGCAGAAATTAATTAAAGCTGTCGTAGCTGTGCGCCTTGGTTAGCACGCGTCAACGTCACATTTAGGTAATAATTATACTCGTACACCTGGAATTGCGCTAGAAATTGCCCGATAGCAAAGAGACAGAAATTCGACAGAGAAGCGACCCGAGTATGGCGATCCTAATGTTAGTCTCCGAAACATCTCGACAGCAACACGGTTAAATAATGAGAAACCGATACACGGGCTCGTTTTATAGCATTCAGACTTCAGAGTACGTATGTAGGTACCTAGCTGCTCAAAGATGGCACGCCACGAAGCATCTGCGATTTCCGATGAAAAGATCCGTGTACCTACGGGCGGTTAAAGCGGAGGTAGGTACTGGCTAGCAGATATTATCGGATTTCCCGCAGTTATTTTTCCTCCTCGGTTCCCACTTCCCACTCGAAATGCAATTTAATTCGACTCTGTTTTCTATACGCTCGGCATTGAGAAGTAACGAAAAAGTTGGTACATACGTAGGTAGCTATCCGTGTGGACGCGTCGGTGCGCGGCGGCGCGGCGGCGCGGGCGACTCGCTCTCTTTAGACAATATCTCGCGCATTTAAAAAATTCTCTTTCTACAAACGTTTCTACAATTTTACATCGATAAAACTTTCTTCGTTCGAAAGTCATTTGAGCTGTGCGCGCAGAGTGTTTAACGTGTTTTAAGCGCCTCCCGTCCGGTTAGGTCGGCTGCCCCTTAATTCCCCGGAGCGTGTAACGAAACCATTCTTCTCGTTCTCCGATCTTCAAGCTCACCTCGATCGTGTGTCGACTTTCGTTCAATTTTCCCCGAATAATTCTCGCCGTTTTAATCGCAAGCTAGGTACAGTAATTCCTCGTTATTGTCCCGTTTTTACCATGCGTAATAGTCTCGCTCACTATCCTCCCCACCCCCACCCCATTTCCATTTCTTGGAATCCTTCGGTCGAGAGTGAGAGAACGAAAGAGACGACGGCAACTTCGTGTCAACTATTTCGTTCCCTCTCGCTCGGCTCTTGAGTTTTCTCACTCGCGGCAACGGCCGCACGGAATAGTCTTAGTGCATATAGGGGAAAGTGGGGCATAACCGGGTACGCGGGTCAGACCGGGTACCACTGTTTCTCTCAGACAAGAGCTGTGATATGCAGCCAACGTATGGTGTTACATTCGTGTAGACCTCACAACGAAATGAGATCAATCGTAGAGCAAAGACCGTCGTAGTTTTTCATTTAGAGAAGTTTAAAAATTTCGAGTTGAAAAGTTCTAGCGTTGCGTCGGTGAATTGCCTTTTTTATACCACTTGGATTTAAACAATCGATTACGGTAAGTACTGCATTGTATTCTGTAGACTTTTCACAGTATTTTGCCGTTTTACCCGGTTCTTTATCGCATGTTGAAGTGTAAATATTTAATGTATAGTAAATCACCTCATTTGGGGCAAAACCGGGTATTTTATTATGGGGCAAAACCGGGTTCTATGTATTAGTCCAGTGACATAAGGATCCGTTTTCGGAATAAATCCCATCAAGCTAAATTTTGATATGGGCCTTTATTTGGTCGTTTTAAACAATATGTCAAAAGTCCCCATCAATCCGACCGCCGCTAAAAATTTTACAGAGGGTTGAAAAAAACAACTATTTTTCGCGAATATCTCGTTATATAGCAGTTTTGCGACAGAAACGGTTATTATACAATTTATAGCTTAGGAAATTCTCTACGAAAAAGGTGGTATGAGTATTTTTCGTAGCAGTAATGAAAACGTCAGCATCAATATCTTAATAGGTACCCGGTATTACCCACACCGGTCGAAAAAAATCATTTTCTGATTCTGTAAGGTCCAATTAAGATTTCTAGCGCTGTCCAAAGTTTATTTTGCCGTCTGACTTCATGCTAGCAGGAAAAATACATTAGATACCCGGTTATACCCTACTTTCCCCTACTAATCTAAGGGAATAGTGTCCGCATCGCGTTATTGTCCTGCCGCCAGCCCCGTTCGTCGGGACTGTTACGAGGAATTACTGTATATCGAAAGTATCAAACTGTTGGCACACAGGTACTCGAAAGGCATTCTAGCCAGATACCTACATATCGTACTTGGTACACGCGTGCAAGGAATCTCCGTCCAAGCGTATCCATAGGAGCCTGAGTGAGTTAGCATTCGCGACATGGTTACACTGGCCGGTGCTGACGGTAGTTATTCTGCAAGCCCGCCGAGAATCCGAGACTCTTAAAAACAGCTCCAGTGCAAAAGAACGCATCGTTCTCTTAGCCTCCTCCCCCTGACCTGTTTTCGTTGTATTCCCAAGAAACCCTTAGCTGCAGTAGCCCGTGGCGTGGCGTTCGAGTAATTCAGATGATGGCGTTCGTGGCGTGATAAAAGTAATGTCCGACGCGTTGTAAACAGCGCGTAAATGAAAAAGATACGAGACGGTAGCTGGATAGTTAGAGGAGCCTCTTATTTTGTTCCCCGGCCCAAGCCCCGCCTTCCACGCAAACTCTCATAAACTCATAAACTTTCCCCGCGCGTCTCTTCGTCTTTGTTCCTGCTGTCTCGTTTCTTCGCCCCGTTCCCACCCCTGCTTCGTCGTTTTCCTTTCCTTCCTCGTTCGCGCGATAGTTTGTTTGCCAGGGAGCGCGGGTCGCGTTGATTAGCGAAGTAAAAGCTCGATGAATCGCATCGATAAAAGATGAATTGTTCTTTGCTTCCAGACTCGCTCACGTTTTAAGCTTTCCCTTGTTTATCCACGGTCGCGGATAATAAGGTCGGGAACCGTGACGCGGCTGGCTGCAGATATTATTTTTAATATCCGTGGCTGGGTGATTCGATCGAGACGGAGCGCAGGCGAGGGTAAAACTGGTCCGGGAAACGCGGCATTAAATCGATCGCCGGCCGGTGGGACGCGGCGTGGAAAAATCTAGAATCTAGAATCCAGAATCCAGAATCCGGAATCCAGAATCTAGAATCCTAGGGGATGGTCGAGGCTGAAAAGCTCGTTAATTCGGCATGCCGTTGTCCTCGACGCGGAACTCGGAGGAAGAACAAAACGCGGACGCTGGCGCTGGCGCTGGCGCTGACGCTGGCGCGGCCTGGCCACGTTCGTCCTAATGAAAAAGTTAATTGGCCAGTGTTCGTGAAATGGCCGATCGCGTCACGATGGCCAACTATTACGCTACATCGTTGCCTGCAAGCTTCCAACCTAGAAAACCTTCCCATTAACGCGTACACTGCGGCTAATTAATCTGCGTAGCCTATTTCCCGGCTCGTCGTTGGACGTCCAAGTCTTTTGAAGCTCCGCCCCGCCTAGGCGGCTAGATATTCGATCCCCCCGTGACGTTGGAACGACCATAAAGCCAGCCGCTGCTCGCTTGGTCGAAAGTCGAAATGCATATGTACCTACATATGTATGCAATACGCGCGCCTCGATAGCCGGGAGCGGAAAAACTAGAAAGGGCTGTGACGCCATGTCGCGCCGCGCCGCCCCCACGTATCTTTCCCGGTGATAACGATTAATCCCAGCTGCTAGCGTTTTTCAACGACTGTATCTTTAGCCCTTGGTATCGGCCTCCGAATTATTCCAGAAAGTTTCGTAAAAACAAACGAGGCTAGTGGCGGATACCACTGTCTGATCAAGCTCGTTAATTCAGAGGTACACTTGGGTATGTAGGTAAATTGAGACACCAACATGTCCTGTCCGCCGTGTAATGCAGGAAGACCACGTCCACTCGAACGAGATCCTTAATTGTACTTCAGAGCCTTCCAGAAAGGAGACGAGGGAAGGAAGAGGAGGAAGTTGGGGAATACAGAGCCATGGCAAAGATTGACCTTGCTCCGTAGCAATTCGCGGCGATTCGCGGCGATGCACGTTTCGTCATGTTGTCCGAGACGAATTTCGCGCCTCGTCGCGTACAATTCCCCTTGTTGCGTTATTGCGACACGTCTGAAGTTAATCTGTACCACGGATGTTGACGGGGAGGGAAAAGCTTGAGCGACTAGTAACCGTTCTCTGATCAATTCCCAGGCGTGCTTTTCAGCACAGAAGTGAATAGCAGTCTGTATTGTTAGCCGGTGGTGGTATTCGCGTTCTATCGTCCACGGTTCGTCGCACGGTTCTTTGTCCGAGGACAAAAACCACGATTGGAAATCGAAATTGAGAGGGCTATCGGTAACACGGGAACGGGAGAGAAAGGGGACGAGACGAGACGAGACGAGAAGAGAAGAGAAGAGAAGAGAAGCAGCAGCGGCAAGTAGCGAGGACACTGTGGGCACTGTGAGCTCTGTGAACACCACGAGCTAATATCCGGCAACTAACGACAAACGTTATTAACGGTCTCCCTTATTAACGGTGTATGTATGTGTAGCGATCGGTCATCAGCGTTTTTCAAAGAAATCCAAATATCGGCTATACCTAATAGTCGTTTATCTGACTGTGACGTGCTGGAATTTTTATTCGAGGCCGTCCACTCTCACTGCTTAGCAAGATTCTTCGGGTAAGTATTGTTGCTTGGATCTCATTGATTCTGACTCGTGGCTCGTCTCGCCACCGAATCGTAAGTGCATGTGTAGATAAGTTGCTTTAGATTCAGCATTTAGTTGTTCCGCTGCCGATCGTGCTTACACGCGTTCGAAAAGCGCAACGCGCGCTACACGATAGGAATAAAATCGGCAAACTTTCAATTTGACAGGATGGATCAACGGTATGTACCTACACAGGTATCGGAAGCACTAGGATGATCGAGTACACCGAGAGTGGCATCATGACTGCGCCTTCGACTGGGTACGCTGGAGATTTCGATTAAAGCGCTCATTCTGAAAACTCGTAGGTATCCGAATAAATATCGAGAGTCTGGAAAGCGCTGCTTTCTGCTCTATTTTCGTCCCCGCGTTCCTTTCATCCGCACCTTCGGTGCGGTGCATCGCGGCGTCGCATCGGTGCACATAAATTCGCTCTAACCGCTTGCACTCGCCAATTAACGCGCGCAGAAGCGTATCTCCACGCTCGTATTACGCGTCTATTCGATTCGCGTCATCAATCATTAGCTGCTCTTGTTGTTGTTGTTGTTACTGCTACGCAAAGCGAATACAGTAGGTAAGCGTGAGCTCTATTACGTATCTTTGACTGGAACAAATTGATAGGCAAATAGCTCGCAAGACACAATCGTGCTCAGCGGGATGAAAATTACGGAGAACAAAAGCCCGAGCCGAGAACGCGAAATTGTTCGAGGGAACTGCCGCGTGTAATTCGTCGCACTTATACCTCGAAGCGTTTCCGTTTCCAAGTGTCTCTGGCGTATCGTTGCAACCTACTATCTTGACGAGACGAGCAGGAGTTCACCAGGCGACGGAAGTTCATCAAAGTTCCCATTCGTCGCACGAAGCAAAAGGGTTCAAGTACCGCGCATCCAGACGCGCAGGAGACGATAACAGGGGGGAAAAATATCCTTTGGTTTCACCTGCTGCCGGTGAAAGGGAACATCGTGGCGTTTTCGAAACGGCCAGAGAAGTGCGACAGCTCGTCGCCACCGAAAGAGCTTTTCATCCTGTTTGCTCGCTCGAAAGTAGTGTCAGTCGCAGGCTCGTGCGGCATGCATTGCTCACTGCCCGCTGCTTGCTCCTCTCACTCCCTATCATCTTGTCTCTCCCTCTCTGGTTCCTGCCCTTCATTCTCGCCGATGGTGGCGTCGACGACTTCTCGGCTTTTGGAACGACCACGTTTCACCCTGCAATCGTGCATAAAACAGGCGCTTCACTCCGAGCTTGACATCTAAGCAGCGTTTCACCGCCATAGCTATATACGACGTCTGTTCAGAAAAATACCGAACCTTTTTAAAAAACACTTTATTTCTAATTTTACAAATTATTGGTCCTTGTCCCCGTCAAAGTACTCACTATTCACACGCTTTTCCCAGCGGTGTTTCCATTTCGCGAAGCAGTCCTGAATAGCTTCCTTTGAAATGTCCTTTAAGGCCTGTGACGAATTTGCTTTGATGTCATCTACAGACTGAAAACGGCGTCCTTTCAGCACAGATTTCGCCATTGAATTGTTCAAACATCCACACGATGTGCTTTCTGTTCATCGGTCATCAAACGAGGAACAAATTTTACAGCAACTCGATGCATGTTCAATTTTTCAGTTAAAATCTTCTGGCAAGACCCAACTGAGATGCCAACGTCTTCTGCAATTTCTCTGACAGTCAATCGGCTATTTGCACACACCAGATCGTTGATTTTCCGAACGTGGAACTCATCAGTTGATGTTGACGGCCTTCCTGGTCGAGGATCGTCTTCAATTGACTGGCGACCACTTCTAAATCGACAAAACCATTCGTAGGTAACATTGCGTACGACTCAGGGAATTATCTCCGTACGCTTGTTTTAAAAGTTGAAACGTTTCTGTAAATGTTTTCCCCAGTTTAACGGAAAATGTTACGTTGCATCGTATTTCCAGAAAATCGCGCATTTCAAAAATCGGCACTAACACTTAAACACGTTGCACTCAAATCCAAATAGCACGAAAACTAAACGAGACATCAACAATCCGAGAACATGTGGTGACAGATGCGGTTATGATCAACACAATGCTGCTAACCGCAAGGCTTTAAATATCTCCAATGGACGCTCAATTCAAAAAGTTCGGTATTATTTTAAACAGGCCTCGTATATGCATATGTGTATGCATAGATCACCACTATCTCCGTATCTCGTCGTTAGTATTTCGGAACCCAATGCACAGTGGTACATAATGACATTTTTTGTTCAAACCACCCTACAGCCCACACAGCACCATAACATTGCAGCAACGTCTCTGCAATATTGCGGTGCAAGATTGCAATATTGCACCATAACATTGCAGAGACGTTGCAGGTTCAGTCCTATGTCCGCCTTCGCAATATTGCAGGTGTGTATTTTTGCAATGTTGCGGCAGCATTGCAAACATGTAGTCCTGCAACGTTCCGGCAACGATTCTGCAACGAAACGGCAAAATTCCGAAACGTTTCGGAAATTTTACAGCAATGGGGTCCCACCGCAACGTTTCGGGCAGTGAGGGACGCGACGACATATGAATGATGGATGTGTGCAGAATCGTAGTAGTATAACGCCCGTGTGTCTTTTTCTCATAGAAAATATATTTTTACCCCAGGGGGATTCGAACCGAGGGGACAACTGTAGTAGCATCGTAGACGAACACTTTACCGCCGCAGCTACAACCGCTGATTGATAAGATTGCTTACGTATTCGAAGTTATACTCCTACCGTGCAAAACTTTAAACTCAAATTATTCAAAAACGAAGGCTCATGTGACAAACCTATTAGGGATTTTTAACACTGTAGCTGCGCACTCTAACTTTAACCCGATGTCATTTTAGGTTAGGTTGGAAAGTAGTCTTTAGACTAAACCTTTCCATTTGTCTTTTCATCTCTCTTTTCTCTTGCTTGATTGTATATACGCGTTTGTGCAATAAAGACGTTTAATAATAATAATAATAATTATAATAATAATAATAATAATTTCACACATTAAAATATATAGTATCTACTCTATCTAAACAAATTAAATTCATTTTCAAATCTCTTCTATAATTTAAATTCATGTACAAACAACTGTCACAAGAACACTTTTTTCATATCTTTAACGGCCAACGAGAAATTCTAGCATATCCAGTTAAATGAAACATGCTGTAGAATCTACTCGACGTCATATTTCAAATTTCGTCAAATTCAGAGTTGCTTCAGAATATTGCTGTACTGTTTCTACAATAGTTCCACTACAGTATTCCACGGCAATATGTAGGCAATTTTGCTGGGTCGTTCTCACTGAGACATTGCACATCGATTTGCGCGCAATATTGCCGAACTATTGTAGGATCGTTGCCAGTGGAACATTGCACGGCAACGTTCTTGCAATATTGCTGTAATATTGTAGGATCATTGCCACTCCAATAATGCACGGCAATATTGCAGGAACGTTCCTACAATATTGCAGCAACGTTCCCGCAATACAGCTGCAACGAAGTGTGCTGTACAGGAGGTCGTAATTTTTTGATTCCGTTGCTGAAAACTTGAATTTCATTGCTGATTTTTTTATATTTAGCGAATTATACACACTTATAGAAAATCAGTATCTGTAAGCTTTTTTGGCCACCTGTTTCGAATTTAAAGTCAGATTTTCGAAATTGATGGTGGTGAATCCACGATATGCCGAATATAGTTGACTATCCCGACTCAATGTCGATCAGCAGGATGTTTAATGTTTGATATTTTTAAACGTGTACATAAACGAGGAATCAGAGATTTGCTTCCAGAAGCACAAATCCTGCTCCTCAAACAAGGGATGCGTTCCAATTTACCGCAGTGAGTGCATGAAATTGGTGGCATCGTTTGATTCCCTAGAATTTCCCTCACTTTCCACCAATACGATGCCACTTCCGGTGCAGCGAGCGTGCAGCAAACGCAGAAATTTCAGAGGTGAAGCAGTCACTGCGCAGCGCGCATGCGTGTTTGTTTCTACAATCTTTGATTATTTGAATTTCTCTATTTCCAATCACCTTCATTTTCGCTTTCACCACTATCGTTTAATAGTATCGAGGTTATTGTAAGCAACGTTTCTTTCTCCATAGTAGCATTTTCAAATTTCAAGAACGCATGAACCGCGGTAACGAAACGGAACGATATGAATACGCGTAGCGACTACGCTGCGATCTCCACACTCATTGCGTGAATCGGAACGCACGCGAGATTGCACATAATAAAATCGGATTTTTAAAGGCAGCTGGGATGAAACGTTAAGTGCATCAGGCCTTCTAAAAATATCAAACATTAAAAGTCTTGCTCATCGATATTGAATCCAAAAAGTCAACTATAAGAATGCGTATGAACACAGACGAATAGACTTAAATGTGCAAAATCACGTACACATTTATGAGATGCCTAAAAATTTGTAAAAATACGAATGTCCATCCGCCATTTGAAATTTTACAATTTCATCTACAGTATTAGATTTGTGGTACAAATAAAATATTTGATCTTTATAATATTTACCTCATATTCGTAATCAGCGTCCCCGAAAATCTAGACGCGCTATGTTTCTTCTTCGGAATAAGCCCATTTTCTGAAATTTTGCTTCAACATATTCGAATCATTGGATTCGCCGGAAATCTCACTTTAAATTCAGAACCGGCGGCCAAAAGAGCCCGCAGATACTGATCTTCTAACTGTGCTGTATAATTCGTTAAATATAAAAAAAATCAGCAATGAAATTAAAAATTTCGGCCGGACAGATCGATGGGCAATTTAATTGCGAAGAATTTAAAAAAAAATCGTCAAGTGTTCTGACAAAATTAAGACCTGTAGGGTGATTTGAATATAACATGTCATTATGTACCACTGTGCTACGATAACCGAGTAGAAGTGAAAAACTTGTCCCTCCTTGTACAGGATTCATCTTTCCGGAGTCGGCAAAGGAGCAATTCAATTCTGTGGACTGAAAGTTGTTGATCCGGTACAAGGGATTAATGTGTGAATCTATCAACCACGCAACGCATACGCAACCTCCAGACGGTCTTGAGCCCGAGTTGGCTGGTACACCCTCAACACTGCACAGTGTACACGAAAGCTTGAATAACGACGGCCATTGCTTTTGCGCCGTCTGTTTACCACTCTGGCCGCGTTTCAGACGCGCAATGAAACAAAGGAAAAGGGAACGCGTCGGCGTCGGATCGCTTGAATATTCCCCGTTTAATGAATTCACCTCACCACACCGCAAACACGCAAAGGCAGTCGCGTTTATTTGCCACTCGACTTCAATCTCTCCCGATTTTCTTTCTCCGCCCATTCAACGTACCTAATTACTTAACCCGCGAATCCAGACCAATCGCCCACGGATCTCCTTTGGAGTCCAGGTAGCCCTATCAATCGTTCTCATACATACTCATATCTTTCATGAGAACGAATCTACTAAATTAACTCGAAACGAACTCGTAGCTAAACCCTTAGCCAAAATGCTTCGTCGTCAGCGCGTACAATATTCGCCAGTAGCGATCCTCCCAATATATCAACATGTGTATATGCCCACGGATCCACGGATAAAAATGCTGCAACTGATTGGTGCAACGGAAATGGCTGAAATTTCCACGCTGCAGGCTGACTTTGTTCTTGGCTGGAAATCTCGTTGATGCTGGTAGTTGCCAGGATACTTGGGCGCAAATGAATTCAACTTGCCTATCAACGCTCGGGAACAGCCAGCTCCGTTTGTCTGCCTGGCTCTGGCCAGCTGTTCCTTTGCCTCCCGGAAGCTAGATACATCTCCGAATTTCGTCCTCCCTCCGTCCAACTCAGTTGGGAGCAGAATCCGCCCTAAAGCTCAACCCTGGACTTCCATCCTATCTTGTACTTCAAATAGACGGCGGCACACTCTCGGCCAAGGGCGAAGAAATGGCTGACAACGTGAGGAGTGAAACAGCTGGCAGGCAAGTTGGAAATGGAGCGTCATTCTATAATAATGTGACCATTCCCTCGGAACGGTCCAAGCCACGACCACGGCCACGGTCTGTCCGCCAATTATCGTAGGAATCTCCCGGAGAAGGAACCGACGCGACGTCGGATACATACGTCGCGTCGAGCGGCGTCGGTGTGAATCGGGGGTGTCGGCAACAGGACATAGCAAAACTGCTGGGCCAGCCCACCTTTCCGAAACGTTCGACGTGAAAACGGCAGGGCAGAGCCGGCAAATTAGCTGTTCCCACGATAAATTGGAGTTTCTGATTTTCGTTTTGCGGTCATCAACGTCACGTCACGTCCCTACCCTCTTGCTCTGCTCTACCCAGTCCTACCCACCTTCCAACTTGCTCTCTGCTCTCTGCGCTCTTCCCACCGACCTATTTACCAATTTCTGATAAATTGAGTTTCGCCCTCCGGGATCGCATCTGGTTTCCACGTACGTCCACGAAAACGGGTCCGTGACTGTTTAAATCGACGAGCCGGATGGACATGAACGCGGCGCTGCGCGGCTCGACGCGACGCGACGCGACGGGAGAACCAATCCTGTTACCAGCAGACCTAACCCAGACCTACGCGTCCCTCGAAACTACAAAATTCCTGGCGTTTTCCATTTAACCTCGAATAACGAGCGGCCAAACGCTTATGGCTGAGCTTCTCGCGCTTTACCATTCCACTGGTCATCCTTGCCAGTTGATACAGTTGATACAGTTTGGTACGTAGGATCGCACGATCCAACTACTTAAATCGCTTTTTTTTTTTGTCACGAATAAACACCCAGCTAATAATCGAAAGGATACTACCGCTTAGTTTACTTTCCCACCGAGAATATAATCTTAGGAATCCGTGCTCGTTCGCGGGTGTGCCGATAAAATACACGAAATAGACGAAGTAGGAACAATAGCCGTTTACAACGTTACGACAGCGTGACAGAATTTCGATTCAGTCGATCGGATTCGTATTTTTCCGCGTCGCGTCGATTACGAACGACCAAGAATTTTTGCGAACTCGACGGTTTTCATCGTTCGGAAGCTACGAGTGCTGCATATTCGTCGTCGTATACAAGATTGCCAATATCGGCGAATCGGATATTGGTAGCGACGAAAACGCAATTTTAGGCTCAAGCCTGAATCTCGATAGTTTGCGATTTTATCCGGGCGCGCGAGCTACGCGAATACGCCGATCCGTTGGGCGCGTTCGATCGGTATCGCTCGGTATCGTTCGTTGGAGAACAGACTCTCGACGCGCACGGTACTCCAATTTTGCGCGATCTTGATAACCCGACCGTTCCCGTTCCCGTTCCCGTTCCCGTCCCCGGTGCCGCTGCACGTTTTATGCTCGGCATTGCCTTCCGTCGTGTTTCGCTTCTCTAATTTACTACCTACTGCGGCCCAGCCGCGGAAAATTACGCATACCTATTCCACTGGCTCTGCCACGTGCGCAAAACCTCTTTATCGATCAGTACTGACTAGAAGGAACTCTTAGCCTCTGTTTGCACACGCGATCCCTTTGATCGTTTCGAAACTCGAATATTAATCCATCGTCCAAGGGAAGCCCTTGCGCCATGTATCGATACCGTGAACCGTAATTTCACGTTCGGACTGCTTTCTCTCCTCGTTTTACGGCTCTTGTTGTTATACATACATATCGCTCTGTGCACAAACCATCATCGAACCTGTCGATAATTTCATGCAGGAAACGTATGAAATTCTGGCTGCGTACGCGTGACCGCGAAATTCCGACACAACCGCATCATTCAGTTTAACGCGGTACATCAAGACCAGTGATTTAACGCGCATCTATGGAACAATGATGTCGACAACCAGCTCGGTTAAGGAAAATTCAATTCCCCCGCGTTGCTGGCTTCGTTTCGCTCCAATGGTAACGATGAATATAGGTCTAGCATTATATCTTCATGATAATTTACCTTTACATAAAGCAGCGAAATTTCTAGTCTTTCTCTCCTGACGATCAGTTTTAACCAAGGCAACTGCTTTTTCAGAACGGGTGCCGTCTTGCAAAAGAAATCATTCTGCCTTGCGTTCCAATCCTCCGTCTTCCATCAAGCACATCAACACTCGCAAGCTTTACATTATTCAGGTTAGCGAGGTTGGTCGTTTGGATTCCACTAATGGACCGCTGGTCAGCGTGAAAAATTGACTCGATGACACTCGACGATCGATAATCACAGGAAAGTGATAGCTTCGAACGCGTAAAACGTCTCTAATAATCACGTGGTCCAACATTGGTAACGGCCCTGTCACTCCCCTTTGTAAATTGCAATGAAATTGCTTCTATTTGAAAGGAGATCGGTTTGAAATAGCGGAACTGTAAGACTCTTCCTTCTGCCTATCTACTGACTTTTTTCACGTTTTTGCTATCCGTGTTGGACGTTTGCCGAGGATCCATGATTCTTCAAAGATCTTGGATCTTGGACCCTCCGATCAGCAATCTAATTGGATTTCGAATCGGGAAGAGACAGGCACAGCTACAGACGTTCGTGAAGAAAATCACACACGAATGCTGACAAGGAAGGAGCGAGGTAATATTAAAACCGTGGTGCGTGTAAAATCGCGACAAAGGAAGGAAAACCGCGAGAATCAAAGTTATTCTGACCAGAGGCAGAAGTGAGACGAAGAGGGGAACGGAATGATAACTTTAAAGTTTCCGACGTTGGAACTTTTAACGAGGGGATGCCCGCTGAGTTTTTGCTCCTCCTTATCTGGATTTAAACAGAGAAGCAAACGGATTGAGGGACTAATAGAAAAGCTTCCAACAGTTGTCATACCTAATAGAAAATACTCGTAGAATCGAAAGGGTAATTAGGAGGTAAATTTCTACTTCTACCGCGCTTGGGAAATTGGCTGCAGATCGTTTCCTTGTTTAATAAAACAAGACGGAAGGGTGTCGTTGAGCACGCGGTGAACGACGAGCTGCGGTGAGCAAACGCTTTTGGAAAATATCGTAAACTGCGGGACCGGTAGAAGACAAATGATTTAAGCGCTTCAACGTTGGAACACGGTTCCGGGAAATGGCCGGTAATTCTCGGTAATGCAAGAGAGCAAAGAGCGATTACGTTCGCCCGAAATGGCAGACGAGGAGAAACAGAAAAACAAAGAAAACAGAAAGAAACTGTTGGGAGAAGGAAGTTTCGGAGATAGGGTTTTAACGGGTAGTGTCGGTGGATCTCGAGGTCGAAACGTGCGCCTTTCGCGAAACACCCTACACATCCCTTTCTTCTTCCTCCTCTTTTTCTTCGTCGCGTCGTTAGAAAACTACACCGACTACACCTTTCGATTGTCCCCAAGTTCACTCGACTCTGGAATTCACTAACCAGCGACGGGAAACGTTTAATCAAGCTGAATGATCGGAAGAAAATCACTCTAATTTTTCACCACTAGATAATCTCAAGAAAGACGTGAGAATCGCCGAAAAAACCGCAAACCCGAGGACATGAAAAGTGCCAACGAAAAAAAGGA
Organism: Andrena minutula; assembly: GCA_929113495.1. NCBI lineage: Eukaryota > Metazoa > Arthropoda > Insecta > Hymenoptera > Andrenidae > Andrena > Andrena minutula. The sequence continues at coordinate 50,104,243 of OV815995.1, read as the reverse complement.
AAGAAAGGAAAGAAAGGAAAAGAAGGAAAAGGAGAAGGGAGAAGAAAAGGTAGAGGTAAAGGGGGCGAACGTGGAGGGCGGAGAGAGAAGAAAGGGAGGGGGGACTGGCATAATTTTATAAGTGTTGAGGAGGAGCGGCTCCCAGAATAGCGGATGTAAGGCGGTTACGGGGAATGGAGTGAAGCCCAGCCAGTATTGCATTAAAATTTACATAATAGCCGACTCTAAGCCCACCCCGTCCCACCCTGGTTGCATTACTCGACCGACCTCCCGCTGTATCCAGCGCAAATACAGATGTATAATATATTTTCGCCGTTTACTTTCATCGCCGACCCACGAATTTCCACAAGTTACCGCCTCTCTCTCTCTCTCTCTCTCTCTCTCTCTCTCTCTCTCTCTCTCTCTCTCTCTCTCTCTCTCTCTCTCTCTCTCTCTCTCTCTCTCTCTCTCTCTCTCTCTCTCTCTCTACCCACGTTACCGTAGACTCCGCAGAGTTAGGGGGATCGCAGGGACGCGCACGGGAAAATTCAAAGAACGAAAGGTAATATTAAGTTCTCGCCGGTGCGGTATTACGTAAACTTGGACGAGGGAGTAGGCACCGGGGGCGATTAAAGGAAAGGTGCGTTAGGTGTGCTCCGAGTTGACTGGCACTTTAAATCGCGGTCATTAAATTTCCCTTTAGTTTCGCTGAAAGCGGAGGCTCGAGCAAGGAATAGCCAAGCGCGCCGGATTAACTTGATCATAAATGATTAACGAGAGAGTTCCGCTCCGGTTGCTGCAAGCTGTCTTAACAATGGAGCATCAGCTACAGGAAAGTTTCTGTACTACTTTGCTAGCCTCCGTTACCCCCTGACGTGCCAAAACGTCTTTCCATTCTCACACGCACATATTCCAAGTCCGGGAGAGTTCGACCACTTTTTGGAAAAGAAATTGTAGCATCGTTGTTTTTCAGATTTTTGTCGTTTTGTGCAAATTACAGCAAAGCCCAAGCAATTTAGGGTATATATAAATTATAGTGCGCGATAATTTAAAATATTTATTTTCATTTTCAACCAAAAACATTGGCACTGCAACTGGTCGGTCTGACCCGCATGTCGGGGTTAGACCGTCCACCCACTACGGGTGAGATCGACTTTGAAAAATAACAAAAAGTATAATACACGAAGAAGTTAATTGATACATATGTTACTTCTTCTTCAGATTTCCATGTAAATCGCAAACATTCTTGTACTTGGAGCATCTAGTATGTTGAAATCAGCGGCTTCAGTGCACACATTTAATCCAATCGTTGCTTTTCGAGATTTCGAAATAGTTTTCTCCGCATCCCCCCACGCATTCGTTTTCGCCCCAGTCTTTTAACGCCATAGGTATCGCTATCTTGTGGAATGGAATTTTCGCTCCCTGAATCTGAAGATGGGTTTACAGTAAGAAAAACACACGTAGGTAGAAAATTTAGAAAACGTTTCTATGTCAGTTATAAGAATAGGAAATAAAAACTACGAGCATGCTATGCTCCCCTCGACATCCCACAACTTTCGTCTGATATAATTTATCGTACCACACATATTTTTCGAGATAGTTACACTTTTTCAGATAGAACAGACACCCTGTATATTTAACTAACGTGCTCGGACTATCCTATAATCAAGGGAGTGATCGACCACCTTGTCAAAATAAATTAAAAACGTATTGGTGGGGTGACACTGTAGTTTTATGCATATTACAGGGGAAGGTGGGGCAAGACGGGGTAGTTAAGATTTGACGATGAATAAAACACAGGTTTTCATAACAACTAATCAATTTTATGTCTGAGCCATTCTTTGTTAATAGGTAAGTCTTTCAGTTTAACTATGAATCAACCTAATCTTTACTTTACTTAAATAAAGTAAATATATACAAAATGTATATATATAAATTAATTATTTATTGGGTTGACAGAGGCGGCACATATGTATGGCTTGATCGTCCTCGTCTCCTACATCTACACAGGAGAAAATATGAGGATGATACAATTGCGGTGTTTCCATTTTTCTCGACATACGAGTCTTTTGCTTTGCGATTGGGTCGGGAATCAGTTCTTTTGGACTAATTAGTAGAAAAGAAGTATCATATTCCTCGACCCGTCTTCCGTTTGCAGTTTCTAACCATCCTGGGACAATGAGAAACTTTGATTTCTATTTCTAGGTTTGTGAGGGGCATGATGGGGTAATGAAAATAAGAGTTACCCCATCGTGCCCCTTCTGGTCTCACTACAATCATATGAACACTGCCCGAAACATTATTTGCAAAAGTATAAAATGACACACGTACCTTATAGCCAGCTAAATTCTGCCTCAGAAACATATACATGTACTGAAGATCTTGTATATTATTACATCATTGTCACGGGTGCTAAAAATAAGGAAGATGTTAAGAAATCCCAATAAATTATCAATTCTGATCTATCTTTGTCACACGTCCACGTGTTTCACTGACTTGCTGCTCACTGACGGTGCCGGTAACGACACGTTTAACGCGTATGCTCAATTTTGATTAGTGCGTTTGTACCACGAGATACTGGGGGTACCCCGTTTTGCCCCACCTTCCCTCCCCCCCCCCCCCCAATATCGGAATAGTGTAAATAAGCTTACCTGTCTTTCAAAGTTCGCGTAATGTCTTAAGCGTTTACTATAATTTAAATATGAATTTGTGACAATGGTCAATGCAAGATCAATAACAAGCGCATTCATTTATTTTGCGCGAATGATACACAGTGCCCTATCTGGCGTCAGTGTTAAAATATCAACACTGGCCGGAGTCTCCCGGACTTACCCTCTTTCCTCGGCTATCGGCCGATTCTTCCTCAACAATATCGAAGGAACACCCCGATTCATTTGTCCAGTCAGATCAGTTTACCTACTCGAGCGCCATCGAGATCCATCCTCTTTTCGTAGCGAAGAAACTTTCGTCTGAACTCCTTTGTGCTGCCTTACAGTACGCTTGTTTGACTCGCAGGGTTTGCAGATTTTCTCTTTTGTTTACACGTAATGTGAATCGAGGTGGCGAATGCATGCTGAGTATTGGATTAAACATGATAGGTATGTATCTGCCGCCATAGGCATAGAGCGATGCAGTTGGTTCGGAAAGTAACGCAAAGCAACCCAAGGAACCCTCTAACCGACAAATGCTTCCGCGCTGGTTCTTCCCTATGGAAACGCCGCGTCGACCGATTGTTTGCCAACGACATCGCGGTCAGGTTGTTCCCGTTGCGTATCGCGGAATTCTTCCTTCTTTTCGAATTGTTTAATAACGCTAAAGCTCTGTTCTTATCGCGCGACACCTACTCTCGCACACGTGACAGGGTCGCCGTGCGTTATCCCTCTGGTTGCCAGCTTTTCGGTACTCGACCAATAACGGAAGTGCTCGTACAAAACTGTCAGTCGCACCAGACGATGCACGGCATGCGAGTTGCATCTGTCAGCCAACAGGCTGCATTTAGCCGGACGGTGGGTCGACGTGTGCTGCAAACTGCAAACTGCAAACTGCAAACCCTCTTGTCCGTGGTTCGCACGCACGAGCTCCCGTGCCTCGATCCAATGCCATCGTTTCGCGATATCAAAAAATCCCGATGTTTCGAAGCGTTTTGGTAGCGGGTTTAAAGAAGGCGTTGTCGCGGTTCCGCAATTTATAGAAGGCCAACGAAAATGTGAAAAGGTTGGAAGGCGAGGTGAAACACGATGCACGCATTGCAACGCGCATTGCTTCTCCATTCTGGACAGTGCCTAGGTACTCGGACAAATATCGCGGCTATCAGAAGCGAGAAAGGGAAAGCGTAGATGACGTAAACAAGATTCGTGCCCGGCATACGAAACTGGCGAAGGCCCCCGCCCGCGGGGGCGCGTAGGTACACCCATTTCTCCAGTTTCACCCCCGAGTTGATCGGCAACGGGTTACTCTTTTCCTCTCCCCGTTGCAAATGCTTCGAAGCCGTTTAAAGAGTTGAGAACTCGATTGGAGAATGAGAAACGCGGTCGGTTGGTTATGTTCTCCGCGAGATATCTGAATCGACGGGACGCGATGGACATGGGAATAAACGGAGAATGGAAGCGCTTACGACTACGGTGTAATAACGCCCGCGTTACCGCCACTTTATTGCCGGAGCCGCAGTTACAGAAGCAACCGATTTACGAAGGATCCGCGGTGCTCGCAGAATGCTCGCACGCCGGATGCGAATCGAGGGTTATTGGCGTTTTCGGCCCTTCCATCGGATCCCCGTTCTTTCCCCAGCACGGAGCTGGAGCATCGGACATGCCCGATAAGAGGAGCCAGCGCTGCTTCCGAGAGTCCTCCGGTGTCGAGAATTACCGTCGTCGAGCAGTCAATAAGCGTCTACCGCGGCTGACTTTACGTCCGTCCATGCCACTCGGAAAAAGCAACTTTTCCGCCCACCACTACACGTAGATATAGGTGTAGAAAAATTAAGTAGAAACATCGGTTGATCGGCCGCCAAGAAAACATATTCATGCGTCGAAATGGAGCTCTCCATCCGCGTCGCGCGTCCTTCACTCTTGCCGATCCCGCTGTGTTTTTCCACAGCGAGCCAAGGGCGAATATCCCGTGGGTTATGATGTCAGCTTAATATTTTACGATCCCGTAGGTGTCTCCGTGTAGGAAACGTATGAAACGGCAAGTTTCCGGCGATTCCAATGGTACATATATGTACATATACCACGCCGGACCTACATCTATACCTACCTTGTGTACCTATATTTGCAGTACTGCTAATATTTTAGTTACCACCGAGAATCCTGGGCCCGATCGAGACAGTGAATTTTCGTTTCATCCAGACCGCGGTAAAGGTATGCGAAAAAACGAGGGGAGTCGTTAGCCGAAAAAGAAGTTGGCACGGATGACGGTGAACGTTATCGTTGCCGATGTGTACGCCCGTTCGCTGGAATTTGCAGGCGGCTGGGCGGGCAGATTTTTGTCAGCCCGCTAACCATGCCGGGTAAAAAGGTGGTCCGTGAATGGCTAAACTGCACACCAGCGCGTTTTATGGACACATAATGCATTTAGCTCGGCGCAATTGCAAGGGAGAAGTGCTACAATCAGCAGGGGCGGGCATTGACTCCCCGCGACTAACAATAAGTTTCGTTCGGAGTCCCGACTGCAGAGTCAGTCGGTCGTGTTTCGCACGCGTACCTACGTGTGATCGCCAGCGACGTTCACGGCCGACATCGCTGATTTTTGCGAAATAAAATCGTAATCGCGCGCCTCTTGGAAAAGCCGCAAACACTTGGGAACATCGGAGATTGCATAGTACCAGGTTGGCTTAAACCCGTCGCTAATCACGCGGTGAACAATGCGTCCGACAGCTCGGTGCGCGGGCGCAGCCTTCGGGGTTGTGTCGGGGAGTCGGAATGCATTCGTGCAAGAAATTCGCGAAACTAATGTGCCAGTTTGTCATTTTCATCCGAGCGAGGTGTTCGCCTCACGGTAAGTCGGACGAATTGTTCGCGGTACGCTCGTGCTCTTAATCCAGTGCCAGCCAGTCGACGTTTTTGTCCCGTCCCTAGCACTCCTAGCAGCAACTTGCCATCAATACATAGCTACTTACATATTACCTACATAGTTCCCATCGCCAAACGACCGCGACGTCTGCTAATTTATTTCTGTCTCCTTCTATTGTAGGGAATAACGCGTGTGCCACCAATATAGGCCATCTTCCGCATTTTCTGCCCTCGCTGCGTTCCGTGGTCTCCTGTCCAGAAAGAACCGAACAATCAGCATAACTCTCAGGTATTCGCGCGACGCGATAAGCATACCGTGAAACGAGCTTTTTCGACGAGCCTCTGTCACTGTGAAAGGTCAGAACGCATACCTATAGGTGTCCGGATGAAAGCACAGGGGAGTCCGTCGCATCGCTGTCCAGCGACGTCTGTTCACCAGCATCCGTTATCGCAAGAGACAGACGCGTAATAACGGTTCTTATTTCTGTTTCGATCTCAACAGTGCTGAATAGGATCTACCGTGCGTTAATTCGCACGCCTAGCGATTTCACGAAAGGGCCAGACAGAGGGGAGGGGTCATCTTAAATTTTCATTTCCCTGTTGAAAGTTCCTTGATGCCGGACCGTGGAGTAGCCGGGTCTTTGTTCACCTGTTCACCATCGGAGAAGAATCCCCAAAGAATAGAGCGGAACAGGGGTTGGGGAAGTAAGTAGGGCACGAAGGAATACCGCGTCACTTTCCGTTATGAATCGTCTGCTGCGCTCGCCCCGTCCGTTTCGCGTTCGATTCCTGTTCGAAGACGCCGTTTGATCATCTCATAACATTTCCGTGGAAATGTAGAACGAGACTTTTGAAATTTCCAAGCTCCCGCGAGGACATAATAGAGAATTGCCTGCTCTAAACTTTCAAACATCCTCCCCGGTTGTCTTACGCGTTTCCAGTCCTCCAATCAAGAATTTTCATCGCATCATCGGTTTACTTGACATCGATTCCCCGCGCACCATCAATTTCCTTTCCACAGCATAAATCTTCCTACCGTCGATAGTCGATACCACCCCGTGCGCGTTCTTTTTTTCCACAGCTACGGTATTTCTTAATTCTCGATTTTCAGCATCGATTTTCGATTTTCGATTTTCTCCGTCTCTCGCCACCCGCCATTTCCTTCTCTCCGAAGGAAAGTTCTGGTCCGCGAAGCCGAAGCCGAAGCCGAAGCCGAAGCCGAAGCCTCTGAAAGGGCACCGCGGTTACGTGCTCGCCCATCGATCTACCTACTTACTTACCTGCCTTCTTTTTCTCTTGCTCTGGTCTGGCTGGTACGGTCTCGTCTGGTCCCGTCTGGCCTCGTCTGGTTTCGTCTGATCTCGTCTGATCTCGTCCCGGCTCCTCCAGTCTATTCGTCCCGCTCTGTCCGAGACAGCCGGTAGCGAGAGCCTTATCGCTCGAGTTTCGTACGTATGCGAGTTTACGGACAGCTTAGAGCCACGACTGCGAAATTCTGCGTCTCGCTTGGCGAAATTGAATCCGACCTCCGGGGAAATGTTCTTGGCATTCGCGACGTCCAGTTTCTCTAGCCCCCTCTTCGCTCCAAGAAATTTGATTACCAAACGCTCCTTGCGAACGTACCCGAGTTCCATCAAATATTGCTCGCCCCGCACCGTACGCGTGCGAATTACGAAACGCCAGCCATTAAACCCGACATGATAGTCCGCGCACCAAACTCGTGCAACTTTATACCCGTTCAAGCGCTTCCATGTTTGTCTTTGAAACGCGCCCAATGAAAAATACAAACGTCCGCGTTATTACATTTCAATCGCGGGCTTCGGATGGCCGTTCATAGTATTGCCGTATTAAACGTATTTTATTCCGCTCGTCGTTCGTTATTTAAATAACCACCTCGGTGCTTCCGGATTAAAAGCTCGTAGCGGTGCTATCGGTAATGTTTTGCAATAACACGGAACGCCGCAAAAGCGTCACGAACCAGACGGCTCGCAATCTCTTCACCCTCTTCCTTACTTCCTTTACTTCCTTTACTTCCTTCCAATGCTCGATCCCTGTTCGTCTTATTCGTGAGATACAGCACTTACGCGATTAGCCTCCTAAACGAGCATAAATTGATTCCTCACGTACTGACTGTGAGTCGCTTCGCGTCGACTCACTGCCGGTGGTGATACGTCTGACTCGTCATCGACCACGCTACTCGTGGAAACGATACGCAACGCTGCTGCGACTGAGTTTTGCAGTTTATACCATCTTTTCCGTGAAACAAACGGTAATCGACCCTTGTGTTTGGGACGGTTCAATTTATTTGGATAGAGCGCGAAAGGTAAATGTTTCAAATTTTATAATATTAATCGTAATTTTAGAATTTTAGAATCGAAAGAACGGATAGCCGACCGGATAACTGGTATGAATTTTTTTTATGAAATATCGAACGCGGAGGAGCTAGTTGCGCCAGCTCTTCCGTCCAGCTTCCTCTAGAATCTGGAAAGCAACGGTGATGGTAGCTCGTATATGCATCCTTCAAAGGGGCGAAATCAAAGGGTGGCTCCGGCATAGGTAGTACTTGTCGAGAGGGGATCCCTCGTTATTAAAATTACACAACTGGCCGCGACTCGAAAAACCCCTAGGAGATTTCACGTCAGGGGGAAAAGTTAGCTTTTGCTGCGAAGCATCATTTCCCTTGGAACGCGAAAGGAAAGGACTGGAGAACATTCGAGGCATTCGTGGGAAAATGTAGCAAGGATACCCTCTCTCTCTCTCTCTCTCTCTCTCTCTCTCTCTCTGCCCCTCGGGCGTCGAGTTGTATTTCTGTTAAGCTGAAATCAAACGCCCCCGACGGGGTAGATTCTTCCGCTGGTTCCTTCGTTATCTCTCGTTAGCTGCAGGTCTCGCAACCAAATTGTCTGCCGTGTTCGGGATAACGGTGGTTGCAGGGCAGGGCTTCTAAGAATTCTCAACGAGCAAAGAGTCGAGTGCGACGATGGGGAGGCGTAAAAACGTTGGCTGCCACTAGCTGCCAGTTAATTGGGTCAACTTCGGCCAACTGTAAACTTGGCGTAGCTGTGGCCGTACCGAAAACACCGCTCGATATATATTCCGAAGCTTGACGGGGAAAAAGGAGCGAAAGAGAACGTAATCGCTTCGAGGAGCTCGAGCTTCTTGGAAAAAATCAGCTTTCCTTCCAAGATACCGCGAGAAGGCGGGGCGGAAAAGTTTGAAGGAAACATGGCCGATGTCTGGCACACGAGGAAACCGATATTTCCAGCGGATATCGACGCTGCCGCTTCTTCTATCGCATAAGAGATTCCTTTGAATGCGAGCAACATACCGCGCGCTAGCTGAAAAATTACAATCCCCGATGCTTGAAAGGTACACCATAGGTAGGTATACCTATCTCCACGGTATTTTCTGGCTGCTCTGGCTGGCCTCGCCGCGACCGCTCTGGCTGGTAGCAGAATCCTAATACGATTTCCAAGCCCATTTCGTGCAGACCTAGCCGAGGGCTAAAAGGTTAGGTACGCGACCACTGCTCGGAGTAAGCTCACTCGTAAATCGATCGAATAGGGCCGTTCTACCGTCCAACGTTCAGCGTTCCAACTTCTAGCCAGTAAAAAAGATGACGCCGTTGGCCTATCTTCGCCCGCCGGACCAAGCCAGAAATTACGAGCAGTAAATTACGATAAGTAATACCTATACTTCGCTGGCTCGCGAAAAGACCCGCGCCTTCCGCGAATGAAGCTTTCATTTTTAATGCAAACGTTGCAACAGGTGTGCCTACGGCTTGTCGCTTCGTCGAGCCTTCCATCGGGGAGCGGAAATTTCAATTCGAGTTGTACGATCGCGCGAGGTTTTCATAGGCCCGAGTAGGTAGGTAGATCGGATTTCTACCGCGACGGACGGATTCGGATCGAAAGGCAGCGAAGGCAGCGAGGTCGCGAGTCGACCATCGTTCACGGACTGTCGCTCTCGAAACTCCTCGAACTAAGTTAATTTCAGAAACGTCGTCCCGGCGCTTCCTGCAAACGAAACTTCCCTCGAGCGAAGATTCAGCCAGGAAAAGAAAGGAAAAGTCGCTCGCAGGAAATGAAAGACGAACGAAGGAAAGCAACCAACCGGAAAGGGAAGAAGTTCGGGAGGCGGCTAAACAGACATTTTTCAACTCTGACGATTACTTTCTATGTCCACCGTTAACGCTTTCGATCTCTGCCATTCCCTGCGAGCAATCCGTTACCGATTACTTTCCAACGACCTTGCAGAAACAGGTCGGGAGGTAGTTAGCTACGTTTAAAAGGAAAAAATTAGATCGTTCGCGCGAGCAAGGAAAACTCGAAAAGGATGACTGCTGTGACAGTGCGCATAACGCGTACCTAATTCATTTGCAACGGTCCAACTAGGTAATTACACCGTGGTAGGTTTCGTACCTACATATATCGTCTGTTTGGCTGGGAGCAAGAAGCTTCCCACCGATTTACAGCCCCAGGCCGAACGATCGTCCGTTTGAAAGGAGAGCTTTTTCGTTGCTCGACACGGAAATTTGGAAGCGTCCAAAACGAAGCGACGCCTACGCCCTTAGGCTGAACGGACAGACAAAGGGGATCGAGGGAGGTTGTCACTCGAGAAGAAAGCACAAGAGGTATCTCGTCTGGTGGTCGTCTGATGGTTGGACAAAGTCGCAAAAAGCATCGAGAACTTGATGCTCGAAAGTTGTTACTGCGCTGCCAAGTGCAGCTTTCGCAGCAACAGTACTTTTAGCTTATTTTACCGTGCGCTTCGGAAATCAGCAAATTCATTTCCTCACCGATTAAAAGATCAGCCGGTTTCAAATTCCTTTCAAAATTCCACCATCAGCGAGGTTTGAATGTGGAGGAAAAACGGGCTCTAGCACCTCGAGGTAAACCCAGCTCGGAATAAATTAGTGACACGCACTAATATTCGGACACTCTTTAAAATTGCATAACTTTTCTAGAATTGGTCCAAATACCAAATATACATGCTGAAAATTTCATCAAAATCGGTTAACGTTTCTCTGAGCTACGAGCGTTTGAAGATCGCAGAGATCAGCGATTCTCGACCATATTCTGCGATCTTTAAACGCATGCATAAGGTGGTTGACCCAGTTGTCGATCGGTTTAGACGTAGTCGTCGATCACTTAAATATTGAGATTTTATAAGGTTCTTGAACAATACAACTTACTTGAATCTACAAACGGGTTTTTTGAATTTTCATTACAGACTCACAAAAAAAAATTTAAAAAAAACCAGACCTTTACTATTTTTTCGCTATTCCGACCAATTGCATTTTTTTTAAAAACGACGAAGTTATGCGATTTTAAAGAGTGTCCGAATATTAGTGCGAGTCACTGTATGTAGATTGTAGAGCATTCACTTACTTGGCATAGGTATGTAGGTACCTACTTGATTCTGCAGGGAACAGGTGATTGCATACCTTCTTTCAGGGTGAACTGGATATCCAGCGAGAAAGATGGAATGAATAGTGTTTAAGGTTTACATTGTACAGATGTCCCGCTCGCGACACTACTCTACAGTCTACACAGCCCATGGTCTGTGTTTTGAGATGGTCTGGATTTTCAGAAAAATCGCTTATTTTTCAAAACTGATCTTTGTTAAGTTTATACTGAAAAAGGGAATATTTTTAAATTTCGGTTTTAAATTTTCAATTAATTTGGCACTACAGAATGGGTTGACAAAGTCTGCGGACGCCCCTGGCACAGCCAAGGAGGGTGGAGCGAATATCACTGTTAATCTTATTCAGTTAAGTTTTGTGTTTAAATGAAGGAACATTGTGAAATCGAAAGAAGATTTCCCTAACGAGGGTGGTCCTTCGTAGTCGGCAATCATTTGCAAATTTAACAAACACTGAGCGAATTCATTGAACCTCGGGTATTTACCAAGTAGGGAGATTGGCGATAATTAGTTATCAGAGTATCTAAGCAAAGCGCAGACAGTATCTGTGAAGATGGGAAAATGGGAAAATGGCCCCTCGGGTATCCCATGCTGCAGGGAAGCGAATAAAAACTCCGAGACTTGCGCGAAAAAAACGCTGCGGCATGAATATTCAGCGTGGATGATCAAGTTTTAACTATCCGACAGTCTATTAATCTTGCGGCGCTATCGGCTGCCTCCGGCGCGATTCATAATGATGGCAGTTCGTCGATTAGGTATGATGTGCCGTTGACGCGTAACGACGTTCATTGCCCGACATCGCGCCACCTACATCCCGCTGAAAACCCATCTTTGTCGAGGCCGCGACAACTTGCTGCCATGTTATGACCGTGCTTGCAGTACCTATCTGTCTACGGATGTGTCGTTTGGCCTCACCTCTACCTATCTTTATCCGCATGTTGTGTACCTAGGTAATACCTATATGTGTAGGTATACCTATCGTTCCTCCGCCCGCGTTTTTCTCTCCACTTGAGTCGTCTTCCAGTGGACGTTAATGACGAGAAATAAATTAGAATCAATGCCCGTGCAGTATGTATCTCGAAAAGCCAATTACGAGCGGCCGTCCAATCTTCGATCTTCTACTTTCGCTTTCGCGCCCGTAAACGGGATATAGGTACGATGTCCTCTAGTACTGGTACAGAATGGCGTGAGTGGGCAAAGGGAAGAACGTCGATCTAGCTAGAGCCTCTAGACTCCGGACTCTATTCAGCTTCTATGCTTTAGACTTTAGAGGTTGAAAAAGTTGGTGGGTAGCGGTGGAAGAGGAGAAGATCGGACAAGTGGTAGAGGAGGGGGGAGAAGAGAACACGGTGGTCAGCCGATGCTGCAAATGCGAGGAAAAAGAAACGATTCGAGTAAAGGGTAGCTTTAACGAGATCGATGAAGTGAACGTTGCAGCACGCCCAGATAGGATCGCGACCAGGACCACGACCACGACCACTGTACCTACTTGTCCACCACGACTTGCCAACTCGAACTCGTACGGCTCCTCTACTGAAATCTCCGTAGCGCCCCGCCACATTTTCCTACCTACATAGGATACGGCCGAACGCTGTCGTGTTAACATCGGTTTAATGGCGGCCCGTTAAGGGGCTAGGCGCGCCTTAAGCGATGAAATAAACCACCTTAATGCTCGCCAATGGCCCCGTCCTTTTTCACTAAAACGGGACATTCTTCTACGACGCGAGCACCTTGTTTCTCCGAGAAAATGTCGCGCATTTGCGACACCCACGCTAGGGCTACCACTTTTACACACACACACACATGTCTGTACATGTAAGAGCATGTGCTCTGGACGGTGGGTATGATTTTAACGTCCGACAGAGTGACTTTTATTTTTACTCTAAATATTAGCATGGTTACCCTCTGACCTTGAACGTCCCTCCAGCCAGAGGTAGGTAATGCTTGTATACACACGGGGACGACAGGGATTTCGATGGTAAGCGCAGCTCGCTGAGAGGATTCGGTCACGCTCCCAGACTCTTGTAAAGGTCGTCCCTTCAGCCTCGGCTAGCCTGGCCAACGTGCTGACAACGCGGACAATCGATTCCATCCGAATCGAGGTCTCTCTGTTTCTCCACGTACCTACCTACCTATAATGTCCACTGCTAGAGATCCTCTGAAGAACGTAAGATATGGCCAGCAACGGCTAGCAGCCACGTTGTTAACATCCGCTTAATGGCGCGACATTTGTAAGGGATTCGCAGGTTTAAGCGGCAAAATAAAGCGTCGCGCCCGCGCCATGCCCTCGGTCCGGTCGAGAAGAACGAGCGGTGCTTCTCCCCTTGTTTTTCCTCGCTGCTGCTGGCACGATACTTTCCGACACATTGACTTTTATCGTAGGAGATTTTTCTCTCCCTGCGACTCGTAGGTTGGAGCGCGCCTCGGACCCTCGATGGCTGCCTGTGGTCGGCATGATTCCACGATCGCTAAACGCTTGTATCATCGTATTAGAATAAATTCGACGTGATCGTTCTTTAAAGGCTAGCGGAACGACGAATAAAGTCGCTTTGATTAATCTTTCGATCAGCGTGCTAACCGATCGATCAATCGCCGTGCCGAGCGGCCTGTAAATGGTTAATTTCATTATTCGTATGGGCGAACGAAGTAAGAGCGAGCGCAGGTTTTTATCGATACCGTGGGCTTTCGAGGCAACGAACGTTTAATTGGGAAAATATGAAGCCAGAGGTAGAACGCAGTGGAATACGAACGGAAGCATCCGCGCGTATTCGACGTTCCATCGTTTCTGCCTTCTGGCTAGGGGCAGCCCGATGACCACCTGCACGGAAACGCGATCGTTGTCCGTTGTCGACCATTTTGTTTTTCGCTGTTCGAGAGACTCGCCGGGGGGTGGGGGGAATCACGGATTTATATATTAACCGTGAGACTCGCTACATATTCTGACGAACCAAATCGTCCGATTTGCCCGGTCTGAAGTTTAGTCTGAACTTTGTCGAACCGGGCCAAAGCAGTCTATCCAAGTGAAATTAAAGACGTACCTACTTTAACGATGGTATTATCCTGATTGCATTCACGCGGTAATAGGAGTAATATCGGTAATATCATCAATATCGATAATACAAAAGGATTCGGCGATGCTCGTAATCGTTTTCTGCTCCATTCCACCGGCTACAAATTAATTAACGCTGAACTTTGTTGATTCTGGTATTAATCTATTTATGACCCCGTTATCCGATTAAATACCGTTGTGCCGTCGCCGATTGCTTGCCAGCAAAAAATATTATACTCGGTAAATACGATCGTTGGTAGGATTTACTTTCCATCCAATTAACGATGCCAGCTACGTCGTTTCCCAGGCCTCAAAAAGCCAGCATTTCTCGTCCAAAGACGAAACTACCGAATAACGTGGGCGCGATCGTTATTCGACATCCTGTTGCTCCGCGACTATAATGGCTGATCGTTACGCTCTGGATAGAATAGCGTTTCAAACAATTCACCGCGTTCATCAGCTGCAACACTTGCGCAACCACTGCGAACGCTTTCAAGACCGTTTTAACGTCATCCACCGTTGAATTCTTGAAAGGGACCACTTTCTTCTAACGTGGATTGGCGCCGTGTCCGAGTTTCTGACAATCGAACAGAAGAGCAACTTGACACACACACACGTATACAATGTACCGATACAGAGGCCCGCGTGCCTATACTATACTATACTTTACTATAGACTGTATAGTCTATACTCTATAGTCTATAGCAGTAATTGAAATCTCAAGACACGCTCGTCGCGATAAAAGGCTCGAAGAAAAACACGGCAAGAATCGCGTCTAAGCTGTTCCGTCTGGAACTTTTTGTTTCCGAACTCCATTGTCGCCCGTCTTTTATAGCCTCGACAAAGGTGTTTAACGTTTACTTGAAATAAAACATGAAAAGCTATGGTATGTTTCTACAGCCACCGACGTAACAGTCGTTGCAACGCTAGCGTCGAGCTGGACGAGCTTTCCCTCCCCTTTCCAATCGTCCGTATTCTGTCCATTCCAACGCCTTTCTGGAGCTCGAGGAAACGTCCAAGGCTTCCTATGGTCGTTTCTCTTCTACCTCGAAATTCGTGGATACTACGATCCAAGTATCGACAGCTTCGTTCCTCCTCCTCTTCCTTCTTCTTCTTCTTCTTCTTCTTATTCGTCGGCCTCCACTAATCCAGACACGCTGCCGACATGATATTTCGCACGGTTTGTTCGCTTCCAGCGAGATTCACCGACTCGCGAACAGAAAACGTAGCTTTACTCGAGCGAGGATCATTAGTAGGTACGCGTGGCACCTACGTAACTGGTTTCAAGACGTTCCGATTGGCGCATCGCTCGACCGGTCGCTCGGTCGCTCGTCCATCCGTATTTCGACGAAACGCTGCCTTTCAGGGGAAGCGGAAAAACGTTTTAAAAGCAACCTCCGGGGAATTTATGACTCGAACGAAAGCGGAGTGAGCTCTATCGAGCCACTTTGGCGCTGTGTATCGACTTTCTGTTTTCCCCTTTCTTTCCACTTTTGCACTCGTCTCTCTCGAACGAGCCAGTAAGAGCCACACGGAGGCCCGTATTCGTCCATCGATCGGGCGGTCGCAAAAGAATTTGCCCGATAACTGTTGTCGTTTTAAGAGGAAGTTAGTTGCTTTTACATGTCCGTCGCTGGCAGTGTGGTAGGAGAAGCGAAAACGCATCAGTTGGAGCTAACCGTTCCGATAACGAGCAAGGCTCCGTGCTTTTTAGTCGGGCAAGAAATCCGGGCGAAAAAACTAATCTCGAGCCTCGTATTTCGCGTGGAACCTGGATAAAGCAGGTTTTTCCTGTAACGCCAGTCAGAAGGGCGCCGACGAGACCGCAGACAGGGAGTTTCTCGAGTAAACTTTTCCTCGCGTTCGTTCGAGTCCCGACTCGCTATACGTATGATAGTTTGTCAAACAAGCGACCCGGCGAATTCTCTACGTTTTCTACTCGCTCAGCTCGCAGATCGTCGGCTTAACCGTTAACCCTTCAGGCCTCGTCGCTCCGCTTTAATAAGACGGCCAGAGTTAGGCGAGGATCTTGTTGCCAATGTTTCGCCTCTATCGGTAGTTTGAAACTGTTTGGAACTGCGAGCAAAGTTTCGTATCTCTTTCGGTTAGCCCGGACTCGGCTCGGTTTCTCAGATTTATGAACGCGCACAAAGGATTGTTCATCGATAATTAAGCGTCGTAACTCTTTAGACCCTGCAAGCGCGTCGCGCGCGTGAACTTTGATGCTTGCGCTCCGCTCGCGCCTAAAAAATAGATAGGTACTGCTTTATCGCCTTATTCCTGGATATTGATCGCTATTAGCAACGTGTATGGCTCACCTATCGCGCCAACGCCAGCGCAACGAAAGCTGCTAGCGGATAATAACTTATACATAATAAGTTGCCATCGCGGATGGCAAAGCCGATCGTTTGAAAGTTGGCGCGAGCCCGGCTTTTGTGGTACGCAGCAGGAAAGTAGTTAGCAGGAGTTTGGGCCAACTAATTCCGCGGTGCTGCAGCGACATAGGTAGGTACTTAGGTCTGTGTTTCTCAGCAATCTGCTTAGCACACTCCCGACGTCCCGTCCGTCTACGACAATTTCAACCTCCTTCGTTTCAACCTATCGCGATTAAACGTAACGGTGGCTGGTCGCTGGTCGCTATGTTATGTGTTTACCGGGCAACTGGCAACATTCCGTTCGATAGACCGTAGGCGGTCGTCGCGTTGCGTGGAAAAGCGGAGGACAATGTACACGCTCCCCAGGACTTTTCCCGACGTAGAAGCCCAATTGTCGTGGCAGTTGCAAGCTTGTCCAAGCAGATGCCTCTGTCGCGATAAGTATTGCCTATACGGACCGAGGCAATTT
The DNA here is from genome assembly GCA_929113495.1 of Andrena minutula. Lineage (NCBI taxonomy): Eukaryota > Metazoa > Arthropoda > Insecta > Hymenoptera > Andrenidae > Andrena > Andrena minutula. Next base: position 50,087,437 of record OV815995.1, on the reverse strand, counting down.
AAGCGTTTCGGTAGCTCGGCAGTCGGCTGCAGTAGGTACTCTCGTTAGCCTCGATACCACGAATCCCATCCACGCTCCATTATAATTACGTAAATCCTAATATGTAGATCCTAGCCCAACTATCTCGTACTATGAAAATCCATTACCGATTCGCCGCCGTGATAAGCTTCCCCGCCATGGATCTCCATTATCGCAACACTCCGCATATGTAGTTATTAGCTCCTCGAACACTATGTCGCATACTCTTCTAATGATTGTACACATTACTTAGTTGCTTCGCGCTGACGCGTTTCACTCTCTCGAATCTGTTCCCGAACCAGTACCTAGTTAGGTAATTACCCGGAGCCGGCGGAACATTGCCGCGTACATATGCAACACTCCTGTCGCCTGCACCGTAACTTGCGCGAATTCTTTGAGGACGAACGTCAGAACTCAGTAGACACGATGCCGCGACAGGGCAGAAATTCTTCCTAAGTAGTTTCCGCGAGAGCAGCGGACGAATGGAGAGAGAGGGAGAACAAACAGAGCGGCAACTTCTCCAGCGGGCATGGAGGACCGCGTCCAACTCGGCAGCGAGATACGTGTATGTACAACGCGGGAAGAGGCTAAACTGAACGGCAAGTTTTAGCACGCTCTTCCGGCTCCTATACTCATCTGTTCTGCAAAGAATTAACAACACATTCTGCCAGCGATATGGTAGATCTGACAAAGAAGAATCGCGACCCTTCGGAAACTAGCAGAAAAGAGTAGTTTGCTGGCGTGAGAATTAGTTCCGCGGCGGTGGGCGCGCAGAGATTCATATCGAGGAAGATCGTTCGTCTTTCCAGCCGACGACATTCCTTTCATTTAGAGGCTATAATCGCGTTCTCGCTCTCCTCGCTCTCCTCGCTCTCCTCGCGATCATAAATCATCGTGGCCGCCGCGCGCGGCAAGAAGGGGGCCCCGGAGAATCGCCAACTCGGGGAAATCTCTATTTTCGCCCAAGAGTCTGCGAGCGGTTCTTCGATCGGCAACTAACTCGAACCGCTCGATAATTCAGCGATATGTAGCTCGCGCGCAGATAATTATCAGCAAGTCATTTATCGATCTCGCCTGACCTGTTATTCCTTCTCGTGGATGGATGTCAAGTAGTCGCAATTTGCTGTCGCGTGCAATGGAAACGCGCTGTGGCTAAAACGCCGCCCGACAAGATCAAAGCGTCGCGTCGCTTCGCATCGCGCCGTTGTCATCCGCGGAGCTCGATATATCGTATTCCATTTAAAATACGTCGCGTCCATCTCCGTTGGCAATTTCGGAGAAATAAATAAAAGCCAGAAATATAAACACCGATAACAATCGGAAGTGCGAGCGGCCGAGGCCGCAAAAAAAAACAGCTCACCTACGATAGCTTCGTATTTCATCCCGTGTCACTTTCCATCCGGACCCTCTCGTTTCGTTATAATAAAACCATCGAAACAATGCTGCACGCTCGCCCGTCCGATTTTTTATCTTGTCGAGAGTCTTCTATCAATTCGAGCGATCTTTCGACCGCAGGTTTGTCGTCCCGTATTCAAAACGGGACAGAGTGATACAATGGCAACGGCATTGCATACCCTTTCCGACGGATTTGTCGTCTAGTTCAAGAGGAACCCTCACGGTAGTTTTCAACCGCATTGTCGCAACCACTTTCAAACGAACATGCCTACTAGGTAGGGCTCGGGTTCGCGTTCACGTTCACGTTCCTGTTCCCGGTAGAATTTCGATACATAGCTGGAAATTTCATTAGGAAATTTCATTCACGGCCCCGGATTGGCCTCGAATAGACCCGGCAGATCGATCAGCAGCAGCGTACGCGCTTGTATCGTTCTATTCGACCCCTCGTCTCGGCTGGAGAAAAATAATTGGGCTGATCAAGTACGATACAGCAAATAGAAGAAGCAATTTCTGTGTTGGGCTGGTCCAGCACGGAGGAGGACAACATCGAGCAGAAAAGTTTAGTAGGAGACCGTGTCTCGACGACACGAGACAGTGGTACCTATGAGTTGCGACGTGAAAGGGAGTAATTCGACGTAGCTACTTAGTGATGAAACATAGAGGAATACGTACTGGAGACGGGAAACGGGCAAGTGGATAGGGACGTGAAAGGGTGAGTTTGTTGGCAGATGGAGTGGAAAGAAACGTAATTACAAATAGTTGTTCCACCTTCCGTCCGCAACTCTGGCCTGCTTCCCTCCAACTTTAGCTGGCTCGTTCGGCCTCTTTTCAGCCGAGACCGCAACGAGACGGGATTCTCGTTCAATTTGACAAATGGCCGTACCGATTGTTGGCCTTTCCCGTCCATGGGATAATTTCTAGTTTCACGGTAAGAGTTAGATAGTTAAGTCGCTCCAGCAAGGCAACCTCCAGACGGTTGACGGTTGATACTTCTTGCGCTGAAATCCGGCGACCCTGCTTTACGCGACATATTCTCGCTATATCTTTTCTACACGCTTAACCCCCATTGAAAACGTGTTCTGCTCCGTCGCTTCGTCGCACGGAAAGGCAACGCTTGCAATGATTTCTAGAATTTTCCAGACACGGTACGATTATGATTACGATTACGATTACGATTACGATTACGATTACTTATTCTGTCGATTTGACGTGTGCCCGGCTGAATTTTCATTAGCGTTCATTTAAATCCGCTACGCGCACGCCATAGAACTAAGCGGATTGTATGTGTCGGCACGTCGAATGCGTGTAACATTGGTCAGTGAAAATAATTTTCGGATTTCCAAACCAGGCCAAACCTCCTAAACCATAGCAATGCCGCGCCGCTGGAACGTTCTACGCGCAACCACATACATACATAGGTAGGCATCTACATACGTGAAAAACCGAGAACACGGCCCCGTGATTATCGGCACGGCATAGAACTACATACATATTTCATCGGCTAGCAAAACTTGCTTTTCATTCTAGGTACTTGATATCGAGCGCAGGCAAAATTACACTATTAAATGACTGCACAGTTAATTACGATTCGACTGCCTGATTAATTAGCTATCGGGTATTCGCGCGCAGTGCAACATAATTTATTTCTATTGGTTTAATTACCTTAGCAAATGCAGTCACAATGGTGTGAGGGACATGCATAGGTACGCAAAAATTTCGGATGCTTTTATCCTAGGAATATTTCATTACGAGTCGTCTGTGTCGGGAAAAAATCAAACGAAAAAGCCTTGCGAGGTAGTTACTTACACGGAGCCCGTGCGCGAAGGTGTCTACCGAGCCAGGGTCGTCTTCTACAGTGGTGGTCAGCGGGATTCAGGAACGCTTTGACGAGCGCAAACCTAGTAACGGAAATTATTAAATCGACACAGTCACCCAGATGGCCCGTGCGTAAACAGAAAGTTATGGGTAGGACTCGGCGCGGCGCGACGGCGCCGCTATATTTGCTGATTGCGCGGCTCGTCTGATCAAGTTAGATGCAAACCGAGCTTGCAACGGGTCGAGTTGGGTCGGGTCGGGTCGGGTCGGGTCGGGCCATCCTCATTCCCTCTATGCTTGCCCAGAAACTCTCGCATTTTCCAGTCGGCCCTCGCTAGAATTCCCTGTATACATAGAATTAGCGGTTAGCAGCAGTCCTCTGGTCTGGCGAAAGTGCAGACTGCTTCGTTAACGCGCGGATTCGCCGGAAGACGTGCTCGGCCTGCGAACCAGCCAACTGGCCAACCAAAGGGCAACCTCGAGTCGCGGAGATAACGCAGTTCTTGCCCAACGTACCCCACGTACCTCCCTTGCTACGGATAGATAGCGAACGATCAGTGTACGAGCGGCCGCGAGAATCGTTCCATGGGTGGAGAAATATTTCACAGTGGCGCCGCGCCGAGGAATCGCTGACTAGACGAGGGGACTGGGACAGATACCTACCTCGTAGGTGTCGTAGGAGTTTGATCGAGGCTCGAGAATCTAGAATATCTGCTGGTGGAGATAACGCCGCAAGCCAGCATCGCGAGTTGCCACCAGTTACGAGAGAGTTGCTGATGGAAAGAGATATGTACGTGGCACAGCCAGCCGGCGCGACATCGGAAGCCCAGAATTATGGAAAATTGAAGGAATGCTAGAGAGAGAGAGACGGTGGGAAAGCCGGATAATGCGCGATCTTCGGTCAGAGACACATAGGTACCTATCTATGTAGCTACTGGTTTTTGTGGCGGGTACGCGTGCGCGTAATAATCCGTGCCTCCAGAGACCTGGATGAAACGATGCTTTCGCGATACAGGAAGTGACAGATGAACAGAAGCGAAGAATCAGCCTCGGATCGTGAAACGAGATAATAACTTAATTCAGAAACGATTCAATCCCTGGTAATTACTTGGCCGCGCCCGTCTGCGCCCGTAGATAAACGAAAAGCTGGGGAAAACGTTCCTACGCTTCTTGTCTCGCGAGCTCGCGATCGATAGTTTGCTACTCGTGGCTCGTCGAAAATAAGCCAGTTTACTATTGATGCATCCAGTTAGCCGATTCACTCCACCGTTCTCCCAGTTCTCTGGTCACAGCCATCCTAATTAGACTGCGGATTGACACGCGTCCACGTTTATTTAATTTCAGTCGGATGAGGATGAAAATGGAATCGGTTCGGCGCGACGGGAAAGATCGTGGATTCTGAGTTCACCTCCAGTAACTCGGGGCCATAAAACGTCGAAACGAGCACCGTAAAATTACAAGCAAGCCCGTAAAAGAGGTAAATCGATTTACGATCGCGTAAATGCTTTCATTGATCCGTTATGGTTACGGTAACTCTCGATCGCGATCGAGCTGCTGCTGCTGCTGTAGTACCTACCGTCCGTTTCGCCGTCAAGTCTGATTCCATATATATATATATATATATATATATATATATATATATATATATATATACCTGCGTACAGGTTTTTTGTAGTAGCAATAAACAGTAGAACCGGGATTTGGAATGCGGCTCCTGCAGACAGTTTCGTTCGACAAGTTTGCATCATCTAGAATCTAGATACAGGAGGGCTCGGGGCAAAAAAGGGTCGAGACGAGTACCAACGATAAGTACCCATACAATCGGCATGCTTTTCAAAGGTAGGTATGCTTGCAAACGTGTATGTACGCGAGTCGGAAAATCAACTCGTTTTCCACTCTTGAAAAATATGTAAATTGTGAGAAAGTCGCGGTTACGCATGCATGGGAGCGGAGCGAGAGGATGAGAGGGATGAGAGGTAAAATTGGTTGGAAGGAGTTGGCAGGAAACACTCGACTGCTCGGAGGCGCGTCTGATCTAAATACGCGTGTGCCCTTACCTCCAAGACAATTGAAACGGATGCATAATAGGGACCCTCGTTCTCTGATCCCGTCCTTCCTTCGCAGAAGACCTTGCTTTGCATCTTTATTGTTTGTATTCAACACGAATAATTGCTTTTTGAATTAACCCTCAGCGTGGAATTAACATGTCAAATGCTTATCTTCTACTGCAGCCTTTCGAAGCTCTCGATGCTCCTCCCTTTGACTCGGCGCGGTGTCCTTTCAATGTCAAAGCCTCGTTAGGAAATTAAAAGTCGTTTCGTCAACTCTGCTCTGCAGTCTTCTGTCCATCTGGCTTTCGTAATGAACGCGTGTTTCCCTTCTCCATCGCCAAAAGTTCTATCTTCTTCGCTCGATGCTACACGGTATGTAACAGGTCATTCACCTCGAATAAAACAAAGGACAGAAACGGGTGAAAGGTGGTTATAATAGCGACGGAATATAAATACAGAAAATTAGCCGAAGCAATTGCAAACTAACGAGGAAATGCTCGTTCCCATTATTTATGGAGTAAAAAATACCTACGTACGAATAATGAGTGCCGGATCGCAACCGAAATCTCAACGGTGTCCTTTACGTCGACTTTCGCGAATCGCTATCCCCGTTACATTAACGAGCGGACGCGGTGCAATTTACAGCGAAATGAGATTTTTAACGAAACGCCTGCTGGAGTGCCCCACGAAAAAAAACAGATGAGGAAAGGGAAGAGAAAGAACAACAGTTTGGTTGGGGAGTAAGTAAGTTTCCGAGTGCCGCACCGTTCGTAATCGTAACATTCGTAACATTCGTAACACCCGCAGCTTGGCGTGGATCCGGATCCATTGAATTGGCACGTCAGATAGAAGACGATCTCGTTTGATGAAAATTAACGAGCAAGCTTCTTAGCATGGATTCACGCTACTACTTCGTAGTGTTGGGCATATGGGCCCGCGCAACCCCTTTCATCGCAGTTGCCTTCATAACGAGAACGCACATCGAGACAAACTCTCGGCTCACTAATTTCTTGATTCATGCAACTTGAGAAATCGGCGTCGCATCGTTTTATTTCGGGGGTTATTTTCTTGAATTAAATATGATCCGCCAGCGTAAGTAATTAGATCTGTCTGTTGTTTCGTGGACGCCTCGAAATAGATACCTATTCTTTTCTTTTTCCTCCCGAGATTTGCGCGAGGAAGAGGGAAGCGTGGTTGAAACAGTAGATACGTTAATTCCAGCGCTCGGCGAATTAACCTGTCGTGACGCGGCGCGGTGCGGTGCGACCTCGTAGTACCTAAGTACACTGTTATTATTTAATTTCAGGTAAATTGCAGGTAAATTCGATTGGCTTAGAAGGGCGCCGTGCGCTAAACTCGTCGAGCTTACCTTACCTACTTTGCGCGGAGTGAATAACCAGGTACGAGTCGATCGTGCTCGTCTTTCGTAGCTGATTGTCAGCACGATCATCTGTAGTCAAAGAACGCTTGAATATTGGCGAGAACCCGTGGACCCGTGGTCGATATTATCTGCTATGGGAGTTTGGCTGGCAGGCTGGTATCGCGATAAAGTTTGACTTGAATGAAGGATGACGAGGGACCACGCGGCCGCGCTGAGCCGAGCCGAGCCGAGCCGAGCCGAGCCCAGCCGTCGCATCGGCATTGACAATGGAACATCCCGCGTTCGTTTCGCGTAAACACTCGAGCCTCCACCTTTCACGGCACAAGCCACGCTCTGAAAAGCTGCGTAAAACCGTCCACGCGAATGGTGCAAGCTTCCCGTCTGTTCTTTATTGCGGCAGTTAAACGAGCGGCCTTGAATATTTGATTGGCAATTTCACGCTCGGACAAAAGATCAGCTCCAGACCGACCGTCCTCTGATGGGGAGAGCTGACCGCGGATAATGATACGTAAGGCTCAACTGGCATGCTCGCAGACTATATACATAGGTGTACCTAAGTACATAACCTCGCGTGCCGTCGCGTCGCCTTCGTCGCAAAGTGTAGGGGAGAGTAGGGTAAAACGGAACGCTTAACTTTGGAGGGTGATAACATAAAAACGAAGGGACAGCAGTCGTCAGTGGACCTTCGACTATAAGAAAATCAAAGCCATTGTTAAGAAAAGTCTTTGGGAATGAAGGAAAATGAGATTTACCGGAGATATTGAAATCTTCGCCTCGCTCAAGTGGTAGGGCAAAACTACGGAACACCCACTTGAAGACCATGTAAACGTACAAAATCTTTACTTTTACGATTTAACATGTTTTAGGTATAACTGTTACAAATAAAATATAACAAAAATATATATTATAGATAACTATCAGAAAAATATTTTACTCGATAACATGAAAATTACGGAAAATAATCAAATATAATTATAATAACGTAGAAGAAGGATATATTAATACAGTTTGTTTATTATTTTATGAACAAAAATCACATAGAAATGTGTCATCTTCCTTTTCAGCACTGGTGCAGGCCTCATGGACCCATCCTTTGCATGTGATGCATTTGGTAAACATATAATGTTTACACTTGAGCGTGAGGTAAAGAACTTTTTAATACTTACTGTTATTAATTTTCGAAATTCAAGTGCCTAAAAGCACTTGGTCGAAAGTACAACACAATATTGAAACGTCGATAGCCGAAATTTGTCCAATTCTCTTAACGGAAAAGTAACGTGTGCACGGGGCCAAGGTCCCACGTCACGCGATGCCAACTCATTCGCAGCTCTTATATACATATAAGAGAAACATTGATGTTCCCTTTTACCCACCCCTTCCGTGTTATCAAACGTCTAACGCGCGCGCGTTACTCACACTTTGGAGAAGAAGAATTTTTCTTAGAACAGGAGAAGAATCAAAGATGAACGTTGTTTCCTCCTTCATCGATCCGTTTCCCGTAGCCGTTGTAGCCACGCCGAGTATATACGAGTAGGTATCTCGTTATCGGAGAACGGGAAAATGAAAACTCGAGAGCAGAAGTCTCGGGATGAAAGAATGAGAATCTTAGAGTCTTGCGGTAGGTGCTCCGACGATACAATAAGAGAATACGAAATGAAGATGTGTCAAAGGAGGCACTCCATTGCCAGGCAGAAAGAAGGAAAAACGCCAGGCGAGTATACCTGTATCTACCTACGTACTTATCTATTATTACGTATACCTCTGAGAACGAATGCAACTCGACACGGCGTTGCGAGGAGTTGCAAGAGAATGGGTATAGAGAAGCTCGAGGTTGATTCGGCGGGGATAGTAAGTTATCGCTCGTTGTCAGCTGAACTGGATTAGGAGCGAAGAGGAAGACATCGCGCCCACGCGACGCTATAGGTATACATTGCCCGGATAAAATGTGCTGCAACAGCCGTGGAACGGCTTGGTCAGTTGTCTGCTGGCGTGCTGGATATCAAGTCGCCAACTGGAACGCGGGGGCCGCCGCCACAAGAGCTTCAGCATGTACGATTGCGGCTCACTAGCGAAACCGCAGTAGCGAATCCAACCCTCGAGGATCCATACGGACCATTGTCTATTGTCTCTTCTGTAGGATACCAAGTGGCCAGCCGAAAGGTAGCACGTGAGCTTATGCCAGCAAACCGCACCGGTAACTCGCTTCAGCTGCCTCCCTTTGCCTTTAAACTTTATACACTCGAGCCCACGCTACCGTACCTTTCCACGTCCAATCACAACTATAAATGTACGGATCATTTTCATCTTGCCAACAGACGGCAAGTCCCTTCCCGCGCGATCAATGGCCGCGAATGCCTGACGCCAAAACGATCGGTTCATGTCGTGCTTGCAGCATGCTGCGAGCGGCAGTTAAATGTTAAATGTCGCTTTAATGCGCGGTCCGCTTTTTCCTCTCCAGCTGCTGATGGTTCTCCTCAGGATTAATCGGAGAGATTAAGGGTCCGGCAGCATTGATTTAACGCACGTCCTCGTTCTTCTTGTTGCTGGCAGTTTGCAGCCCTGTCGCGCGTGGCAAGATGTTGTCTCGAGTCGAAGACTTCCGTCGCGTCGAGAGCCTGATTAAAATGCCCATCCACCAATGCTGGAAAATGCAAACTTTATTTCGCTTCTCGATAAACGCCATTGAAATTAATTAATCGATCGGCTCGGTCTCGGGAAAGTTGTTCGCCTTAAGTGGTTATAGGTACCTAAGTAGTCAGGAGGCCGAATAAGAAGCGAATGTTTGGGAATTTTTTTTTCAGAAAGCGTAAGCATATATTTTCACAGAAGAACATTTAAAGAACATTTGGTAATTTTTTTGTAGAAAAATATTTAACGTTTATAATAAAAATACAACGACATCCAAGAAGCCTTTTTAAGAACGGTGAGTAAGATATCGCGACAACCACTGCAGCAAACTTTCTAAAATTTTGTGGGCTTATTTTTACATAAAAATCTACAGAATGTCGTTCGCATTTTTTGTTTCAATGTGTATTTTCGATTTTATCGACGAGAAATTGCCGCTTTCCGCGCGAAAATCAGGACTTCAAAATTTAAGTAGCCGGCATTTTATTTTAAATTAATATTTCGGAAACTCCCCGCGTCAATCGGAAGATACATTAATGATAATTTAATTCCGAATGGCCATGTATCAGCTCACCGCAGAACAACTTTTTAAAAAGGCTTCTTAGATATCGATTGTAATTTTATTATAAACGCAAATGCCCATTTAAGCGCAAGAAGTTCTGTAAAAATAGATGCTTCCGGTTTTTCCAAAAAATTTCACAAATATTCGCCTCTTTTCGGCCTCCTGACTACTTATTGTTAGGTATAACCACTTAAGGGGAGAAGCCACTGTGACGGTCGAAAATAAACGCTATTTTCAGGACATTCTTTTATAATGGAATGTAACTTTCTACGAAAAATTTTTATTACCAACTGAAAATACCTACATATATTTAACTAATATTTTATACGCATACGATAACGTTAGGCTCTGCAAAAAAATTAGAAAACTGGCGCTCGTGTAACTTTCCAACATTTGCTCCGAATTGAAGAATTCGAACGGTTTCTTAAAGTATATTACAATAGCTTCAGTTGAGCGTACGGATTTAAAAAAAATATTCATTTTTACAAAAATGGCGGACTTGAGAAGAAATCTTGAACAAAAAGTATAAAAAATCAATACGTTTTTAATGTTACGATTAAACGGATTATTCGATCAAAAAACTGGTACGCTTAACCGTAGATACACAATGGTATTAGGAATATTCCCTGAGAATTTCAAGTGAATCCGATAAAAATTAACCGAGTTATTAATGCGCCCGTTTTGAAAAATGCCGTTTCGAGATACTATCGCGTTTAAAGTTTCGACAGAAGTTATTTTCTGCAACTCAAAGATCGCAACTGTATACGCTCTCGTCGTGGTCAGTGATTCTCTACCTAGCTCTAAACAATAAATAGTACATGAAGCTCATAATCCCTCTTATTAGATACATTTGGATTTTTGGACGTAAACTTTTCGGGCGTTGCGCTACCTATACAAAACCTTCCGTAGCTCCCAGAATTTTTCGAGATCCACTTTGAAATTGTGCAGGTATATTTTCGAGACCCCAAATATTATGAAAATGCAGAAGAAGAAAAAACGAAAGAAAAACAAATTTCACAGTGGCTTCCCCCCTTAAACATTCTCGATTATAACGAGATGACTGATACGAACAAGGCTGTCGTTTAGCTCGAACCTATGTATATGTATATGTATATGCATATGTATTGCTTTGTGGTGGACAGAGCTTTCTTGATCGACGCGGCTTAGCATTCCGAATGCGGTGTCCTTTATCCTTAGGTAAGTGAATCTCTACCGGAGCGTAGCCGAGACAGGCTGATTCGGAACGCCTGAAAGCTAGTTTAATTTGGCTTCTCCGTTGGTCGCGACGCGTTTATACCTAACCCGCCGCCGTACTCTATAAACCGCATACTTCCTGCGGGTGTTTCCTAGAATTCCCAGCACCATATTTTCTCATCAATTCGCACAACGCATCGTTCAGGACACCGCGGTATCGTTAAGAAAATAAACTTGGAAACCCCGAAGGTCATTGAATTTCGACTGATATTTCGAGCGAAAACTTGCGCGACGAAGACTGGAATTCGGGCGCTCGTGATTCCTGGAATTGGAAAGTTGTCACGGACAAGTGTCCGCGGGCAGATCGTATTCCGGGGTTAGAAAAGGATTTAATTTCCCTCTCGATCAAACGGTCGGCATTTATGGATCGCATAAGCCGCGAGCCATGTATTATCGGGTGCTATACGCAGCCTTCGACCCTTCCTCGGTGTAGGTACGTACATATTCCTCGTCGTTCGACAGGCAAGATGATGGGGAACTATTTGCAGGGTCCTTGCGGAGTCAGCAATACCGATCGCCCTCGGCCGATGGCATATGACCCGGGAATCGAAGAGCGATCGTAAAACCACACGATTCCCGTGTTAGACAGCAAGAACTGGCAGTGAGATTTTTCATTCGGGGCTAGATCGGTACTTGAGAGTTGTACAACTTGAAACTTTAACGTGCCGCCTTCGTCGTTTTAAACTGGAATCGAGCAAACGGCGAATGCTCGATCTCTGCCGTTTCCATTATACGAATGCCTTGCGATTGGCCGATGTCGTTGAGAGACCATGGAAATCGGCTGACAGTGTCAGCGTTACTGTCAACGTCGCCGAAACGCCGAAACGCGACGTCTTCGTTCTTTGCTCCGCTCCGTTTCTGTTTTCGAGCAATTACATCGCGTCGATTATAGGGTAGATTCGACCCTGTGAAACTTTAATATCCGCTCGCTGCCGCTGGAAAAGGCCGGAGTTGGAGGTGTGGTGCTGCTGGGGCGAGCACTTATGTACGCCACTTATTGTTAGGTATACATATACCTGCGTCCAGTTGATCCTGTCCGCCAGGAATTTTCCGTACCGAGACCTCGACGTGTCTATGGACGCAATCATTTGTTTAATCGTGGACGTTCAGGTTGTAAATTGCTCGTAAACGCTTGTAAAGTGTATGACGCGATGGGGTTTTAGGCAAAGGAGCAGAAGCGGTTACGTCAGTCCGTGGCATCGAATAGGAAACGCGTGCTTGCCGGCGTGAGGAATCGGCCAGAGGAAAAACTGCGCGCTTCCTGTCCTTCGAAATGGCTGACTGTCCGCGATTTATCTTGAACGCGTCGGCGCGGCGTTTTCCGCGTGGACGGCCGCGGGGAACGCCAGACAGAAACTGTTGCAGTTGCTGGGGCATGCCGAGCGGAAAATTACAAATAGTTGGGGGATTCTGCCGGCCAAGATCCGATACGGAACCGGAAGTGGCAAGAAATCTGGCTACAGGGCGAAACAAAGAAAGGCTGCTGGGCCAACGGTGCATAGAACGATAAATAATGGGAACTGCTGCGTCTGTTTCCCTCCCGTAAACATATTCCTCAACGAGAATATCGACGGAGAAAGAATAATTGCCCCCGCCTCGACTCATTTCCTTTGCCAGTCAACCATCGGCCAGTTTCTCGAAGAAATGTGGCAAACGCAAATGGAATAAATTTCGACGATGGATATTTGCGTATGTGTACCATCGATGGTACGGATAGGTAGGTTCAGTGGAAACTGAAAATGGAATCACAAGTCTATAAGAGCCTACGTTTACGTTCCCCCGTTTTTTCGACCGCCCTTGTCCCAGCGCTCGAAGCCCGTTTACCTTCACGGCTGGATGAGTCGACCCACTTCTCAGTTTCGCTGACCACGCTCCTGCAGCGAGTCGGCCGCAGATAGTGGTCAGTAGGTCAAAGACATCCACCCGTTAACCCTTTCGACCCCATATTTTTCCATCTGGATTTTATTATATTTTCTTGCAGAAATCGATTGTACTAAGTGGCGGATAGGTACTGATCAAATTTGACAGTCGTATGTCAATTTTAAAAATTCAGACACTTGTGTCGCAGCGGTTTTTTCCAGTGGGACATATGTGACCCGGAAAAATTAAACAGGGTTAAACACTTCCAATCTTCTGTGGTAATGTTATATAATGTATTTTTATTATATATAGATATATAATATATACATACTATGAACGTATTTATAACATTATTACATCTTACTGTTTGTGATAAAGAAACAAGAAGAAAGTAGGAAAATACCTAATGGGACATATGCGTCCCGGTAACGCATAGGCACTTCTCTATGCTGAATAAGATAAGTGAAAACATAATAATGTAAAAACTTTTTAGCAGAACTGTTATATCATACTATACACTGAAAGACTGCGTAAAAAGAAATCAGAAAATTGTTCAATTACGCGTGTAAAACACGAAATTTCTATAAATACGACTCTGTAGCCACACACCCTGTCTAAATAAAACTTACTACGTTGCTTCTCCTCATGATTGCCAATCAAAGATAGTAGTATATAGTCAGATTAACTAAAAGAAGTAAAACAACGCACGTATGTGGCATGTATTGTTCCACAGATAATCATAAACATTCACTGGGACATATGTGTCCCAAGAGGGCCCAAAAGGGTTAAGGGGCGATTGTCCCTTGTTGGGCCGAAAAACAGCTAATTCTTTGTAAATTTTTTCTATCAAACGGTTCGACAAATTAGTTTCTGGTATAGCAGGTTGTTTTATTGTGTCTTGAGCTATTGTTCGGAATACTATTTTTGTGTGACAGTGAAAAAATAAACATGGCAGTTGACGTTGACAAAATTCGGGTGGTCCTGGCGTTGACGGAAAACACTGTAACAGACGCGGAACGGAGAAGAGATTTTTTTATCTATTTGAATGTTGTTATCTGTGGTAGTAGATTCATCTACTTCAAAATTCTGCCATCTTAACATTTTTTTTTACTCTTTTGATAGCCACATTTATATAGCTTAAGAATCGCTTTTCCTCTTTATGTTTCAGATAACTCTTACATTATATCGACGCGCGTTACGAAGAGTAGCACGTTTCATTTTTTTCTTACAGACAACTGCACGTAGAAAAAATGAAACGTGCTACTTTTCGTAACGCGCGTCGATATATACGTTATATAAGTACAGTAATTCCTCGTTATTGTCCCGTTTTTACCATGCGTAATAGTCCCGCTTCCTATCCCCACCCCCACCATTTCTTGGAATCCTTCGGTCGAGAGTGAGAGAACGAAAGAGACGACGGCAACTTCGTGTCAACTGTTTCGTTCCCTCGCGCTCGGCTCTTGGGTTTTCTTACTCGCGGCATCGGCAGCACGGAATAGTCTTACATTAGTACATATACTACTCTAAGGGGAATAGTGTCCGCATCGCGTTATTGTCCCGCCGCCAGCCCCGTTCGTCGAGACTATTACGAGGAATTACTGTATATGCATTCATTAATCTTAACTAAGTAGTTGACCAATTCATTTATTTTTTTAATTCACAATGCGGTGCGTTATTGTGCGGTATTGTGCGCTTCACACGATCGTTTCTTAGCATTTGTGCAGGATAATAACCTAGCTAGAGTCGTGAAACGCGATGTTGGCCAGGAATCATGCGTCTCGCTGACAATGAGTTTCGTGGTCTTCGACGCTCGAAACCAACGGGGCTCCAATCCAATGTTACGCACTAAGCAGTGACGAATCTGCAGTTCTGCATTTCTAATCAGATCATTGGCGTCAATCGATTCCTCATCTTTTTTCTCGATCAAATTGGCCCCCAAAACGATATAATTCGGACCATATTACGATGACCACGATATTGCGTGAGAAATTGATTTGCAGAATTACTAAATTCAGATTCTGCAGAATCGATGACACTTTGCCGAACAACGTTATTCGAGTTTCTAGTATAAAGATAATGAATGAAAGATGAAAAATTATTCGAAACCCAAGATGAATGACCTTCGAATAAACAAAGTATCTTTCGCCGTCGGATGAATTCCCGTCGGATAAACTGCTTCATCCGTGGCGCTTCGCATAAAGATAAATCATCTTATTCGATCTTCGAATAACGGATTAGCGTAAAGTACGTTTTGTTTGAAACACGTGGAAAAGAAACGTTGGAAAATAAGAAACTGGTTGCGGGTTAAGTGGCGTCGCGCCAACTCGTCTCTTTCGCTCGGATCCCGCTAGGTACTTGGGTACATATTGCGTGCACGCGCAATGCCTTTGAGACTTTTTTAATCTCTGAATACACCAGCCTTTTTAAGCAACTGCTTTCGTCACGCAGCGTGCTGCATTCCCGTCGCAATTCGTTGCAATTCCAATCCACGTCGGAATGAAGTTTAATATTTGAGAAAGAAGCTGGTACACGCGGCAGAGTCGATGAGCTCGATTGCTGTTTGTTCTACCCCGATTGCCAAGAATTTCCTATCACGCTCGGATGACTTTTGTTTCGCCGCGCCGGAGAAAACTTTATGAACCGGCCGCGGCGCGGCAGCCGAGTTTCCGTACGCAAACTTTCCGAATGATGCCCTTTCCGTGCGTGCACGAGGCAACGGGGTGCGTCCACTTGCTTCCAACGTTTCGCTTTTTTTCCAGCCCCCTCTACCTCTCCTGACTAAAGTTTCCTCGCCTTTACTCGCGTTTACTCGCGTTTGCTCGTGTTTGCGGTGTCTTGCAGGCAGCCTGGAATGCGGCCAAACAAAACGCCTGGCCAGGTAAACGTGGCAACGCGAAAGCACGCGAAAACTCGTTAAACGATTCTGCGAGACGCTAAAAGGAGAGCTGCTGCTGCTGCTGCTGCTGCTGCTGTTGCTACTGCTGCTGCTGCTAGTAAACAAGGGAAATTACGTTGTTCTGTTGGTATTAGTCAGGCAAACGGTGACAAAGTTGTTGATAGAGTGGAAGAAAAAGACGGTTCGGACTGGAAGCGGCAAAACGTGTCAAAGTGGAGTGACGGGATGGGGTGAGCGGTGAGAGGTGAGCAGTGAGCAGTGAGCAGTGAGCAGTGAGCAGTGAGCAGTGGAGCAATGGAGCAGTAGGGTAGGGTGGCACTTATTTACTCTTGGTAAAAAAAAATTTCAAGATTTCCTTCGGGGCGCCCTCCAGAATAGTTCCAGATAATTAAAAAAAAATCCCTATAAAGTTTGAGCTCGATCGGATAACGGGAAAGGGGGCCTAGGAGGCCCTTGAACATTTAAATCATTATTTAACAGTTCTCTAAGTCGCAGTTGTATAATTTCCTCCGAGTTTAAGATTAAATAAAAAAATATGTCAAATAAATGTTCTAGTACTTTCTCTCGTGCGACAAACGGTTTTCGAAGAAAGTCCGAAAAACTAAAAAAAAAGAATATCGAAAATATAGACCTTATGTTTTCGATATTTTTGCGAATTTCGTTCCCACATTTTCAGGAAACATTCATGACATGTCAGACACTGAAAATAAGAAAAAATAATTTTTTTATCTCTTTTGCATATTTCGGTATATGCCCCCCCCCCCCCGCCTTAAATGTTTAAAAAATAGTCCTCGAAAATAAAAAATCCATTTTTTTGTTCACCTTCATAAATAAAAAGTGTCCCAGAAGCATTTAAACTTTCGAAATTTGAAAAAAGTTGTATTTTTAGTTTTTCGGATTTTTTTCGAAAACCGTCTGTCGCACGGCAAAAAGTAATAGAACAAAAAAGATGCTCCTTGTCCGGATCTACAACTTATTATTTGACATATTTTTCCATCTAATCAATAACTCGAAGGAAATTATACAACTGCGACTTTACGAGCTGTTAAATAATGATTTAAATGTTCAAGGGCCCCTAGGCCCCCTTTCCCGTTATCCAATCGAGCTCAAACCTTACAGGGATTTTTTTTAAATTGTTTGGAACTACTCTGACGGGTGGCCCGAAGAAAATTAAAAAATCAAAAATAAGAGCCACCCTAGTAAGCAGTGAGCAGTGAGCACTGAGCACTGAGCAGGTCTATTTGAAGAAAGGAAATTGTAACAAGTTTATGCAAGTTACCGTGCAAGTCAGGGGCAAATCGAGCCACGGCGTTTTTCTGTCGGTGAGAAAAAAGAACAGTGGTTAAAATCCCTGGTTAAAAGTTCCCTTTTCCCTTTTGGTAATTGCTGGAGGCGCGCGTGCCGTTCCATGTTCCCACGGGACGCTCAGAATTTTCTCTGAATCGCATCCCCGTTTACACACAGAGGGAACTCGAACGATCAGGGCCAATCTTTCCTCTGGATCGTAAAGCAGAATTATTCACCCGCACCCCTATAACCCACTTAAACCTCGCCGTTTGCCCTCCTTCGCCCCTCTTGGCTCACCGTGTTCTCTCTCGAGCCGTCTTCTTTGCGGCCGTCTCCGACCTTCCTTCCGATCGGTTTAGCCGTCACCTTTGTCGATAATGAAATTGGACCTCCCAGCAGAGGTCCTCCGTGCCTTCAGAATTCCGTGGCTTCTCGGCCTGCTCACGGCCGCCCGGAGATTCAAAAACGTGCCACGAATCCCTTTCCACCAAACGCAAACGCCAATCACGGCACCGGACTACCCATAATTTCCTACGGTTTTAGGCAAGTGCTCCCAAACTCTGCGATCACTCACTCAACTTTTATACATGTAGGTACGTTCTGTTATCTTTACAAGGTTATTTAGCAGAAGGAGGGAATAAGATTCCAACGAAATTCGGATCGATCGAACGAATTGCGTCACGTCGCATCACAACACCGTCTAATTCGCGGCCATGATCCCACGATGACGGAATGGAAATGAGTTGGTCGCGTCGCGTCGCGTCGCGTCGCCAACCAGCCAGCCTGTAAGCGAGGGCAACGGAAAAAGGGGAATCGAGAGGGACAGTGGCAAAAGAGCGAACAGAGGGAGCGAGGGGGAAAAGACGTGTCCCGCGGGATTAAAGCAAAGCTCTGCGAAATTGCACGAATGCCACGGAGTTTCAATAAACCCGACCACCGCCGCCGTGGTTAAAGGCTGCTCGTGATGGATATTGATTTTAATTTGAAATAAATCCGGTCTCTTTCGCGTGCTGGTTAACACAGCGCGGCCGCGGCGGGCCGTGGTCAGGGACAGGAGGAGCAGCGGCACATTGGAAGAAGGTAGAAACCGTTTCATTCGCTA
Organism: Andrena minutula; assembly: GCA_929113495.1. Lineage (NCBI taxonomy): Eukaryota > Metazoa > Arthropoda > Insecta > Hymenoptera > Andrenidae > Andrena > Andrena minutula. Next base: position 50,069,191 of record OV815995.1, on the reverse strand, counting down.
TTCAATACAGTTCCCTCGAATAAACTGCCGAATATCGTTTCACGTTTGACAAATCCAGGAAAAAGAAGAACGAAAACGGACAAAAAGGAGGAATGGTTGGTACACGTAGGTTTACGAAAACAAGTAGTTAGGAAACCGATCGATCGAAGGGAAGCTTCCATGGAATTTCCGTCGTCGTTGCCAGGATTTTGAAGGAGCCATCTAATTGCCCCATTCAACGAAAACTCCACTTTGCGACGTGATCGCCTATACTTATAGGAATTTCTCTCATGTTATCGCGAAGATTGACGCAACTGAGACGACGGCGTGGCGGCGGATTCCTCGAGGACACCGCGCCGTAAACGAGAAAAATCAAATTTCCTTTGGTCGTTATGAAACACCAGGGGAAACGCGATCGCGACGTCGAAGCTCGTCGTTAATTAACGGGTCGTTCGGATCGGAGAAGCCTGAGCTTCTTCTCGGAGTGATGCCGTATCTCTCGAAAAGCGCGAATCAGAGAAGCAAAGGATAATCTCCGAACGTCAGCGTTGCAAAAGAACTCGCATTAAAATATATTCCACCCCTGAAAGGCCGTGCTTTTCAGTAAAAGCCAGCCCGCTTGATTGAATTGAATGTTGCAGTTTCCTGGAAATTGCAGAGAAAGATGGTGCTATCGAATAATCTCGCCATCGCTGGGGTGAAAGAATCTTGGCAATGCTGGTCGGGTGCGAACTTGTACCTGTTGAACCGTTGGACATTTTGCAGCGTCCAATTCAAATTTCCACGATGTCGGTTTCCACGAATCTGCCGGTCGTCGTGGGTGGTCGTTTCACGGATTCCTTGTTAAAAAGGGTGTCACGTGCGGCGTGTTTGCAATTCGCGCCACATGAGTCCTATTTTCTCTTTCTGACCGGTTCATAGTGCGCTCAGCGTGCGTTTATTAAAAAATTCCCCTCACCAGTGACAGGCAGCGCGCGAGAGACACCTCTCCGAGGCGAATTTGTACCGAGAAAGATAGAATTGACGTAATTTCCAGAGCCAAGGTGTTTCGAGGGAACCTTCGCTCGTCGATCGTATCATTCTGCTCGCGACGCTAAACGTTCACAGTGGGTATCTGCATCAAAATCCCATTAATCATACTCTGGCCGTGACGACGACATTTTTCTCGGAGCTGTCTGAAATTTTAATCTGTTCCGCGTTCACGGTAAGTAGTAGGTACCTCTGCGTATAGCTACCTACCTATAGGTAACCAAAGTAGCCTCCCCGTGTTAAACGATATTATTATGGATAACGGTATCGACTTGCACAGATGTTTGTATTCGGTGCTATTCGAAGCGAACTCACTGATGGATGGCAGCAACGATGCGACTATCAAACAGGTGATAAAGCAAACGCCAAGGTTCGCACGGCTTAATTCCACAGAGACGACTCGGCAATTTTACCCCGTCATCCGATGGAAAACCTCGCTGCAGACGGATGTACCTGCGTTTAAGGTCGCTCGGCGATCGACGTGATACACCGTGACACACTGCCAGCAGCAGCAGCAGCAGCACGTTCTTGTTACTTGTGGCCGCGCAACTCCTCCTTCCGTCGTCGTCGTAGTTTCAACCCGGCAACTTAGTTCCCTTCGCTGCTGTTGCCGTAGTTAGGTACTAATTATTCTTGGAACGCCGCGCCAGCAGCTACGCAACGAAGTACATAGTCCGAAATCAGTCCGACACAGTCACGGCAGCTACATAGAGCTCCGACAAACGACCAGCCGGACAGACAGGCAACCTGCGTTTCTACGACCCTCCTCCTTCCCCGCAGAGTTGAAAATTTCTTTCTCAAAAATCCTTCTCGCTAGCTTGCACGGGCGTGCTTTCAAATTGTAAAACGAAAATCGGAGCAACTGCTGTCTGGCGTCCTATCTGGCGGCCGAGCTTCCAATTTTGTCCATCCATTTATCATTCCCAGGACTCTCGTCCGTTCATCCAACCAACTTGCCAGAGTTCTGCCTGTCGAGTTATTAGACTTGGTCGTTGTTACGTTGGTAATTATTGTTGGAAAGGCGGTGGCCGCGGCCCGGGAACAGTTGATCGGTGTCAGCTACGTACATAGGTACCTATACATACATATACCAAGATGGAAGGAAGAGAGGTCGAAGGCGAGCGAGAGGAGAAGGAGAAGGAGCGAGACAAAGTAGCTTCTCGCGGGCTTCCTTCCTATTATCTGTGCTTGGCGGTCCGCTCAGCCAGCATGCATACAAAGCAGTATTTATAACCAGCATAGCGGCGCACGGCCCGGGGGGTCGAGTTGAACAAATATTCATCCCCCAGAGTCGAAACACGATCGTTCGGGTTGCTGCCCGTTTCGCCCATCGAGGAACACAGACGACCCAAGTAGAACAGAGTCCAGACTTGCCTATCTTTCGTCAACACGTTCTCTCACCAATACTTACCTACCTTTCGGCGCGGAGCGACCGATGTCTGGTATCTCGCAAAACTACAATAAGTTAACTCTAGCCACGGTGAGAAACGAATGTCCAGCAAATGTAACTGGTTTCAATGAATTCTACCATCTCTGGTTCGCCCTTTCGTTAAACGTCACAGAGAGTCGTAAATAGAAACCACAGACGTATAACGGTTGAATTTTATTCAGCCGGGATGCTGGAAATGGAATTTCGTCCGATTCGTTGCATTGCCGTGCAGCGTACTGGAACTATCTATCGGCCATAGTTGCGCGTAAATGTCGCCATACGCGGCGGAGTTATAAAACGATCGTTACGCCGCGTCATGGCCCCGCGTTGCGATTCCAAAGGCGTCCGTTCGATTCCACGCATCGCAAAACGATAAGCGATGTAACGCGACGTTGTAACGATCGCGCAAAGTAGATATGTAAAGGCTAACGTTTCTGCCGCACCATCTAAAACCAAGCAACTAAAACCCAACGATCTATCCAAGTGTACTTGCAGCCGTTTGAGAGATACGCGTACGGCCTGCTCCTTCCTCTTCTCCGTCCTCTCGCTTGGATCTTTCACGCTGATTCGAGTTTCGAAATCTCCTACGTCGCCGTCGCCGTCGCCAACGCCTCGGCGGATTTAGGTACACCGTAGGTAACATTCCGGGCAACAGTTTGCTCCTCGAACCTTCGACCGTGCCTCGGCGACCAACTTTAAGTACCTACACGGCAGGTATTTTTCGGTCCGCCGCGCCGCGTCGCGTCGGATGACTAACAAGAGAATATCCGTTGAATCGGTCGAGATCAATGTTACCGCGATCATCGACAACTGATCGAACTTACAGTCGAATCGGGATTATAGTCGGTTCCAGGAAGATGACAAGCGTATCAATAACTTTGGTGGAAACGATCGAGGACGCGGAGGAAAGTTTCGACGCGGCGCGGCGCCGTGCTACGGCTGAAGCCATCTTGCGCGACGAGCTGAAAAAGTTTGCAAACTTACAATTAGTCCGTGGATTCATTGTGGTTGAAGACGCATCACGCCCCTTTTTACTATCGAGCATGCCACGCAATGGAATACACGAGCTGCTACTGGTTCGCTGTGTCGCCTTCGGACGGTTACACAGCGGAAGCAAACTGCAAACGCATCGACCCTCCAACGTTGAAACGAATTATTTAATCCAGGTTCTCGCGGAACTGTTCCGCGACAGCTCTATCGATCTACTTAGGTAAGTAGTCCCGATGGGACTATTTCCGCGGGCAACGTAGCCCGATAACTTTTCAAATTACACCGTTAAAGTAACGCTGCTACCGGATCCAGGCTGAAGGTAGGGGAGAAATAAAAGCGAGAGAAACAATATCTGGGGGAATGGGAAAAATACGGTCAAAGTGACTTTCTCCTGGCCAGCTACATATATACATAGCTTGGTTACCGCTAGGCGCTAACATATTTCACCGTCGCGGCGGTCGACGTAAATCCGCGTAATTTAAATTTTAAAGTGCAAGACAGTTACGCCGGTGTTTTATTTCGCCTTCCGTCCCAGTTCGGTTTACCGATCTCTCGCACACTGTGCACTGCACACCGAACAGCAAGATGCGCAAAAAACACGGATGACAAAGAAAAAGGTAGTCGTGGAGGAAGAGGGTGACGAAGAGGGAACTACTTGCTACGTAAATTCCAACCTGCAATCTTCTTAGCGATGCAGCAGCTCGGTTTGGAAGCCGTCTCTAGCTTCTTCCGCTTTGCATCGGTTGATTTTACCAGAGTGTTTGTCCCTTCGCATGGCATCCCAGAGGCACTGAAGGTTGGTAGGATCGCGGATCGCGGGCCGGTGACCCGGCCTCTTCTGTTGAGCGGAATTTATCGCCCCTACTGCGGCAACAGCCTTCTTAGCTTCTCCTCGAGATTTTTTCCAGACCGACCAGCTGCTGGCGATCTATTTAGGGGGTTTACCGTGATCGATAAAACTCTTGTGTTGGAAACTGACCGAGATCAGCGCGGATTTAGCTACTCCCCGTTTAAATGTTTGCAAGATTTGCGACCAGGATGAAACTTACTTACATAGGTACTTGCGGAATGGTACCTAAGTACCTACTATGCTTCTGTCTGCAATTAAGGGGTCTCCCTAGTGTGACGCCTGGAAAATAGGGCTATATTTGGGAATTTTTTTGAAGGAAATGTACTTGATATTGCGGTTTCTAACTTTGGGGTATTTATTCAGTTACATTTTGACAATCTACTTGAATTTTTTGAAGCATTAATGATAATTATATTTTATGTTATAAGGGTTATAATGAAAAGCTCGCAAAAAAACGCCTGCTGCTGGCGATCACGATTCCGGCTGCCATGGTTATCTGAAACAAAAAACACAGTTATTTTCTTAAGCTATATGAATGTAGCTAGGACTTGACCTAGAATGAAAATAGAAAATCACCAAATAAAAAAATGGCGGCACTTTAAAGAAAAGTTTTCATTTCGCGGCAAAAAAGTGGTGAGTTTTTTGAGCTGCAAAATTCGAATTTTGCAAATAATGACTTCATTCTAGGTCAGATCCTAAGAGAACACGCACTCAATATATATGTTAAGTTTTAAGTCGTTTGGTTGAGTAGTTTTGGAGATATCGTGATCGCCGGGCCGAAAAATGTAGTTTCGAGTAAAACGCGTTTAAAGATTCAAGTACCATTTTTCAAATAATAAATCATACTTACGATTAGTCTCCGATGCCTGGCCCATAGAGTACACCTTCCTCTTCTTCATACAATTCTTGTAAAGCTGCATTTGCTTTCCTTCGAGCAGTTCGAGCTTCTTTTGATGCTTCCTGATGCCTTTTCTCTCCAAGGCAAACTCTGTTCACGTCTTGCGTATCGGCAAAACTTTTGGCTTCTGGGCCAATTGTTACTCCCATCGTATTTAATACTCTTAATAGTGACTGGTAGCCATCGTTAAATATGCCAGTTGCTAAATATGTTGCTACTTCAACTGTTTTTGGCCCAGAGTATATATGTTTGGGGGCGAATTGCCAAATTAACTGATTAAAACTTTCGTTATTGTTCTGTGTGTTTCCGCCTAGACATCGCTCTATCAATTCGTGTTGGGATAAATTGGTATAAATGGGCTTTATAACCTGCTGTACGATTTCAGTAAGGGGTGGATCATGAGTGTAATTGTCGAGGGCGCCTTTTGCTTCAGCGCGGCGCCACGAACACCAGCTGTCGGCTCCGGTAGGGCAGTAATCATGTTCGGGCGCTGTATCAGTGGAGCACTTATGGTGATACGTTGCCCAAATCGCATTCTTCATTTCCTCCACTGAATCCGTGTGTCGTGTAATTGCTAACCCATAATATGCTGTTAAATCATTTATTAACTTATCCGTTAATTTTCCCGGACCTTTTCCCCCTATTCCTTTATGTTTCTTTTTTTCTGCTCTCAAACGAGAACCCATCCTTTTTTTAACGTGTAAAACACACTCTAACTTTTTCACCTGCACGTCATATGGATTCAAATCCACAATGCCCTTATACGTTTTACTGTCGCCATCGCCAATGTAGCGGGTATACATGGCGCCATATCGGTCGCGCGCTACTGTTCATAGCTCACAGCGTTGCCAAAATTTCGAATTCAGCTATAATATTTTAGGAATATGTTCTTAAGATGTTGAACTTTCAGAAAAAACAAAAAAAAAAAAATCGATTTTTTTGAACCGTCACACTAGGGAGACCCCTTAAACGAACTCTTTAGTCTGCTGCCGGAGGGTTACCCTGGGACCCTTGAAAGCCAGCATACGGCAAACAAGGAATTAGAGGGCTACGGACGACTTTACGACCAGTAAAAGTAATGTTGGAATAACGAGGCAATCTTAGCTTATGTGTTCCGGAAATTCACCTGTACCTGCGGGAAGGTGGTGAATTATTTATATTTCTATTTATATGAACCAATAACTCGGCCGAAATGTCCCCGTTCCAGCGATAGGTACGTCGCACGGCGGCGGCGCCACTGTACATATGTACATTCTATCCAATTACATATCTTGCCGCCCCTTTTATACATATTCTTCTTACCTACAGCCTTGACTGCGCGATCTTATCCGCAGAGAGAATCATAAATAAACAGAAATGTCGCGCCGAGGGAGAGGTTTAAGAGCGAAGCGGCTCCGAAAGAGGATCAAAGAGGAAGTAGCGCTCCGATTCCCAAGCGACACGATTTCAATGTGAGGGCAACTTGTATGGAAGTCGGTGCACCCGAGTAAACCGAGCGAACCTAACTACTGTGTGTACGTATAAACGGGAGGGCTAGCTGCTGGCTGCTGAACTTGCACCGCATAGACTGGTCCCGCCACGTCTGGCCACGAACAGCTTGCAAGTTGATCAGGTGTAGCGCGGTCCGATCCTGACACACACTTCGGGGAAATAGAAACGCGAATCCATTTCACCGCGGCCCGGTATTGACATCGCCACATCGCTTCGAGCTACTTAGGTATTCCAGCATCGAGGATGGATAGGTATCCTCGTCAGAGTCAGAGGGGACACCCCGCTATAAGATTATGTACAATGATCGGCTAAGTAGACGCTTTAACTTTAACCCCACACCACCACAGCCCAACTCAACTTTCAACTCTCAACTTTCGACATTCCCATTTACCGAGGAAAGAAATGCACGATCGAACAACAGGCAGGACTGGAAGATCTGGTTTTCTGGCAGCAGCCCGTCTTACTCATCCTCGCCGCTCCTTATCGCGCTAGCCGGTTTTTTCGATGTATCGACGCGCGTCAGCCCGTTCTTTCGTTCACGGTCGATCGACGTGCTTTTTCCAGGCTTCCCGGGCAGAGAAATTTATCGTCGAGCCGAAGGGGAACTCGACGCCTCGGTATCTCGCGGCAGCAGAGCATTAACCTCGGAGGCGCGGCGCCTCGCGACGTCTTTTCGCGCGTCCTGCTCTGCACCGGAAGTTAGCTAGTACATACGTAGGTACATAAAAGCGAGTGTCGGGCTGGCGCGAACGCCGCAGTCGCCGCAGTTAGCAATTAGGTTTGCCCTGCTGGATAATTGGATGGCTGGATTCGAGATCGTGTATCCCGCATCGATAGACCGACTAAAACGAGGCCGTCGATACGGTTGCCCATGGCGACTACCATCCGAATCGCGTAAATTTTCCTCACGGAGACACACACGCTCTGCCGACATCTTTCAAACGGCTTTCGCTTTCTTACACTTGATACCTAGGAGGCGTGTAAAGCGTGACATGCAGGTAAGTACTTACGCATCGCGACAGACAATCGGCGGAAGAAGACTACACAGCTCGTAAAGCCGGTGGTGAAAGCGAATCGCGCGCTGCGTGTCGTGTGCAAGAGGAACGGTAGATACGAGTACTGGGAAGGTTCGACGAGGACAAAGCCCTCTCCTTGGAGGATACTTACTCTCCGAGTATTGCACTATTCGCAAAGAAATCTGGCAAAAGCGATGGATGAGATTTTCTTTGAAACCGCCGAGAGTCCATTTCAAGGCGGCCCGAGGAAGAGTCTTTGCTTTAAAGTCTTTCTCGAGTGGTTGTCCGTGCTCGGATCTCGGCTGCGAGCCTCCAAAACCGTTTAAAACCGACCCCTACCGCCCGCTATACATAGCTTCCTCTCCCGTTTACGCTTGCTCGCCCGTCTGTCTACTATTTGATGGAAAGTTCCTATGTACGGAACAGGTTCGTTTGTCCAGACCATTGAACGTGGCGTTGCAAATTGATTGCAATTAAACGAGCATAGAAAAAAGTAAAACGGAGAAAGCAATAAGCTGGGACGATAAGCTGGCTGCGCGAAACAATAGTTGCTCTCGATCCGAGGCATTCATTCAATCGAGGACGGGAATGCTTCTCGGCGAATTTCAAAGACAATGGCCAGGATAAATGGAAAACTACCTACCGGTTTTCGTGATACTTCGCAGCAGTCACGGCGCAATTAATTTTACCTACGCCGAATCGAGTACCTTTTGTTCCCGATAAAAGCGGGCCATTGTCGCGCGCCAATTCGCCCCGATTGCGCCGATTGCCCCGATTCCCCCGACACACCGTACCTACTCTCCATGCGGTCACTGCGGTCATTGCGGAGCAAACGTTCGGCAGACTTACGCGGTTGGCACGCGACTAATTAATTAATTCATGGTCTATCAGAGCGGAGACGCGCGAAACCAATGGACAGCGGTACAACAGTAAACTTTGATGCGTGGCCGCGCAGAGGTCCGATTTAGTCGCGGTCTACGCTACCTTATAATTTACAACATAAGAATCTTGCTCGATTTCGAAGCACAGCTGAGGGATGTAAATGAATCGCACCATTCGTCGGTTTATTCCAGTTTTATTATAAAATATAATAATAGGTAACATTTACGCCATGTCGAATTTTTACGTCCTACACGTATATGTATAATATGTACAATCGATCAAGTGCTACATAAGAGACGGGAACACACTGGCAGCGTTTACCGCCCACTCTCGCAAAACACTTGCTTTCGTCGCTTTCGTCGGACATACGTACATACATATTTACATACATACATACATATAATACATACACACACATATTTATGTTCCAAAGTATTTTCCTTTCCGTTTGCCGAACCTCGATCGGATAGCGAGAATCGAATGATCGGCGTGCAATTAACAAAGGTTTCACTTGGTTGGAAAAAATATTGCCAAACTACGCCACCTCGATGTAAAACAATCGTATCACCGGTTCCGGTGTCAAACAGAGTTTGTTTTCCAGATTCAGCCGACACCCGCCCCGGGTCGCTATTATTTGCGCGCTTGCACATTGGTCTGTTCGAACGGAGGAAACGTGACTTTTTTGCAACACAACGTGACACTTTGACGTGTTTGACGGTCGATTACTGTCAGATCGGAGTTAATTTATCCGAAGATTGGTGGTCGTCGACCACGCAGCCGAACGCCCCTTCCAATCGGTCTTTGCGTTATCTCCGCGTCTACGAGGGGCGAGCAATTTCCATGGAAATAAGGAACAAGGGTCGAGAGAATGGTTAGAAATCCGTCGCAATCGATTCATCGTTTTCTCCAAGCATCAAAGGATGGGACGAGTTTACGAGACGGATTGTCTGCGCGGCGCGAAGCGGATCGTGATCTCGCGTTCTCCCTATCCGGGGTAAAATTCTGCGGCCAACAACCCTTCCCTCCCTAGATCCTAGGACCTAGATGAACCGAAATTACGTAGTTGCGAGAAACCTTAGCTTCCCCATCGATCGTCCTCGAACAAACCAATTGGACATCATTTCGTTTCCAACATCCGCCCCCTCCCTCTTCAAATACTGCATCACGACCTACAGGATTCCTTTTAATTACTTCGCGAATCGTTAGGGCGCATTCACTGCCATTTCCTCCCTCTTACCTTCTTCTCCTTTTTCTCCAGCTGAAAGCGAAAACACAGTCCGGGCTTGAAATATCGCTGCGTTTCGACAACCCGACAACTCCGGTCGGGTCGTTTAGAGATTACGTCAGCCGACTTGGTCCTCGGGGATCGAAATCTACTCTGCTCGAGCTCTCGATTTAATTGTGCCGGTAGTTGCAGTCGCGGTAAACCACGCGTACATCAAAACGAGCGTGTCGGGGTCGAAAGTTATTAGTTAGCTTCACCGAGACGCAACGAGGACGTCGCTCCACTCCATAACCCGAACAAAGGGAAATTTAATCCACTCCGGCATGGAAACTATGTGGGTAGGTAGGTACATATCCCGGAATTGCGTTTCGCCAGTGTGTCGACTACGTATACCTACATGCATACGTATTCCTCGGGGGAGTTGGTTCGGATCTGAAAAATGGGGTCGCAAGACATCTGACAGGAATTCCAAAGGCCAACAAGTCCCGAAGCCAATTGTCTCACGATTGCCAGACGACTTTGCCGCGAACAATCTAGAAACCGCTTGACAGAAGATACAGCTACTTAGGTACTTGATTGAATGTGTAGTTGGTGAATGAGGAGGAGGAGGAGGAGGACTCTCTCCCCCTCCCCCCCCCCCCTCTCTCTCTCTCTCTCTCGCAACAGGTCGACGCGACACTGTGAAAATCCACGAGAAGTCGATCGCGGCAGTCTTCGCCACGCCGGAAACTCGGAGGCGAACGAGTTTTCAACTTTTCTTTCATCCGACTTTCGCCGCAAACCCATCCCGAGAATCTTATTCGGGCTACTTTTATCTCCATTCGCGTTCCCTGCCTTCGAACGGAAGTCGCGACACGCGCCAGTCCCTTTGCAAACACATGGTGCGCGAAACACCATCCATTGGAAAGGTGGGACGCATATCTATGGCATGTAGATATGTATAGGTATACCTGCCTACTTAGCTTGTGCTCGCTTACCCTTTTATTTCCATATCCACGCGTAGGTATCGGTAGGGTAGTTTTTGCGTCTCGATAGTTGCCTAGAAATGGCTCGGCGAGTTCTGCAGAAGGATGGCGACTAAAGTGATGGTGGAAAGGCGCGTGCCGACAAGCCTGCCTTCGCGAGGGAACTTTGATTGGGCGCTCGGTTCGTCGGAAAATATTTCTCGGCACTGAAAGAAGCCGGCGAAAGACGGCAAGTGCACTGTAATAATTTTCGCGGCGAGCACCGTTAACACGTGTGACGCGGTTCAACGGTTCGACGGACGGGTCTCTGCAAGCGAAACGTAACTCTCCAGAATGGAAAAGATGCGAAAACTATGGAGCAGCTCGAGAAGGCGCGTGGTAAAAAACGAGGGAAACGACGCGACGACTCCGGTCGACTCGACGAGTATACGAGTCGATTGCTTCACAACCTGACTTTTCTTCTACGCCGGTTCCTCAAATCCTTCGCGGTAAATCTTTCTTCTGTCCGCGAGCTTTGTTCTCCTCGAGGGGAACTTTTAATCCATTCGGATCTCGGCGTTCGGTGTACGTATACCTATAACCATAGAAACGGGAAACCCAGATGAAAACGTTTCGATCTTACTTTCGAAGAAATCATCATTTAAATTACCCCTGATTTAAAAGCGTTCCTTCAAGCTCCGAGAGCCGTTCCTGTCGCGATAGTAATTTGCAAAACTTGGCGCGATACGATGCCGCGATTTCCTCGAAAACAATCTTCTCGATCCATTTGGCTGCAGGGCGACGCGATGGTTAGATAGGTACTTGTTGTTAATTAGTTACGCTTCCAACAGATACATACTTAGATCTTATTCCGCGCCTTTCCAATTGCAATTTCCGTCTTATCTTGAGGCGAAGGTTTTTCACAGCGCGTAAAGTTTCTTTGTATCTGAAAAGGGGCTGGGGGTCGCGTACGAGTATACCATGGTGACAAATCCTAAACCGCGAAACTGCTGTATCCGAGAGAGGCGAGACAAACAGCAATTAGTCTAGGCGTAAGCTTAACGAGTCGGTTGTCGGTTTCACAATTACATTTTTCGCCTGGCGTAGTTTGCGGTGGCCGCGTCGGTATGGGCGAGAGATTCGCTTTAAAGAGAGGAAAACAAGGGGCAGCCTTAGCTAGAACAGAGGGGTGGGCGTGAACGTAAGAGAGGTGAAAAGCGCGTGGAACAAGGGGCCTCGGCTTTTAGCGATTTTATGATATTTTCAAAGGCGGCGTTGTTGTTGACGCGAAGCGGGGCGCGCGGCCGAGAAACCGTGTAAACTGTAACGTGTTACGCGTCAGATTCTCCGCGTTCGTCTTTCTTCTTTTGTGTGTGTCACTCGGCAGCAATTTGGATTGCGTCGGAGGCGGTTTCCACGCGGCTCGGCGAAAGGAAGCGGCCGATTTTATTTTGGTCGGTGGTCCGTCGTCAAAGCTCGTCAAAGCCCGTGAAAGCTCGTCGAACCGCGATGAACTCGATGTTACGTGCACGCCGCGGCTAGGTATGTTGAAATCGGATCGAGCAAAAGCGCACTAGCCAGGAACCGAGGCACCGGTGCGTGCAACCCGAGCGCCCGCGCCGACTTGCTCGACTGTTCGCGAGTAACGCGGATTTCACTTGGACAATGCAGATCCCTTTACAGCCGCCAATCATCTCCCTCGCTCTTCGTTCGAAAATCAACTCGTAAATCGATATCTTGCCGCTATTATTCCTACCCTGTCCTTGCGTGCGTGGAATTTTAATTGCGACTAGCTATGACACGATCCTTTGGAGCCTTTGTCGAACCAGAAGGGTATCGATCAGGCATTGTTATCCGGCCATCAAATTATCCTCCATCTAGCAGTGAGAAATCGAGTGAGGCGCGACGCGGCACGGCGCTGTTGGAGGATGCGAATTACGCACCCAGTGCATTAGCGCATTGCCGATTGCTCGCCGCCTGTCGCGCTCCTTCTTCCTCAATGTCGGAGCGAATTGGAAAGGCCAAGGCGTAAAACGCGGTCATTAGCATTTGCGGAAGCTCGTACAGCGCTACGTGCGGTTAGTTTTCGGCTGTGCTGGCTCAACTCGTTTTCCGCGATCGCACGCTCCCAAAGCCGCGCTCCAGCTCTATTCCCTTGATGGGAATTAATCGAGCCCCTCCCCCGCCGTAGAGAAGCACGGAGGAACGCGGAGGATCGCGGAGGATCGCGGAGATATGTACGCTCGGCGGTGCGGCGCGCGTTTCATCTAATGCGTAATTTAATCTAGCCGCGACGGAAGATTGTAACTCTGAGCGATTCTGCGAAATCTACGACTATTCCGTGTACTTTAACGCTACCCGCCAAAACACAGCAAGCTTGACTAATGTCGATTAGAAATTTCGACATCCTCTCTCCTTCCCTTTCAATATCCTTAGCAAGTAATTATTCATCTCCCTCTTTTTCCAGCTTCGGCGAAAAGTCCGATAGCAAAGTTTACCTGTGCAGTTGTTTTATTAGGATTTTAGTAACTTGCTTGCAACAGCATGATAACATACGCGTTCCACGTAGAACGGTTTAGCAAGTTTGAAACAGCGCCAGCGTAAAGTAATTGTAGAGACAGGGGATCGTAGAGGTTTTAACGTGGCAAATACAATTGCAGGGACTCGAGGAGCTGTTGGAAGGTTGGCGAAGCACGACGGAAAGTAGCAGACGTTCCGTTCCATTGCTCGTTCGTACATGTATGTATGTACCTACTACTTAAGTAGCTTCCTCCGTGGCGGCAGCGACGAGCGACGAGCGACGAGCGACGAGCAACGATACATTGATATTCGCGGATGTCAAGAGACCAAACACAAAACCATTGCGCTCGACCTAATGGTACGCTATACACGTTAACATCGTATATAAACGTTCATCTCTAAATACATAGTAGGGCGCGTGACGCCGGCCCGGACGCGCTACGCACTTAAGCACACGCGTACAGTGGCATGCGTTCGTCGTATACCCACGTGAATGAGCGCAGATCCGCGGTTCTGGATCTGGTGGCGGGATCGCGATGAGGAGGATGCTGGAGACCGGCGGTGGTTCGGTGGTCGACGGGCTCGTCAACAGACCGTCACGAAGGACAGGGTGGTCGTCTTTGGCGAGGCATAGGCGTGAATCGATTGGGAGTATCTCGATTGTCAAATGCGCAGCGGGTCGGTGTGTGGGTTGGACGGCTTGTGTCGTGCGGCGCAGAAACTCAACCCAAAGCACAGCATCAGCAACGCCACAGAGCCTACCAGCAGGTGACTCGACCACGACACGGAACACTTTCCTGAAACAGACGCGATACGTCCATACTCGATTACAATCAACATCTAACTTCCACCTGCAAATTTCCGGTCGATAAAACGAAAGTAGGCATGTAAAATCCACTAAAAACTAAGAAATAATTCGTGTCTTGTACTACAATTTTGATGGTGATGCGACTAGCGTCCTGGACGCAGCGACTTTTTGTCGGTTTCGTAAAGAACGCGAGTGGCTGATTTCAATTCGTTCGAATTTGTGGTTATGGGTTATATTTATCGATGGCTGGGTATTTTTTTTTTTTTTAAATATTGTATTGTCATCCAAACTACGCACGCCTGCAAAGCTTCAAGACAATTGGATAATTAAAAGTGGGTTAAATTTGAGTTGCCAGATTTGATGCATGGAAACAAACAGAGGATCGAAGCTGAATAAAATCGTTTAAAAATGAACGAGCTGCAAAACGTAACGCCCACCATTCGTTGCCATAAATTGGAAAGTAAACCGTGAGACCGCAGCAGAGCATGGTGGAACGGTTCGGAATCGCGAATCGCGAGAAAATCAAGAATTACTACGGAGTGGCAGACGCGCGACTCGTACTTTCGCCAAGTTACAACCGTCATAAGTCTCTGCCAGGTTACGTAAAGTCCTGAAATGGCTGCAGGTTGGTGAGTGCTCGCCTACCCAATGTGCAAACTTCCACGAACGTCGTTACATTTATAAGAGTAATCCTACCGACGCACCGTCTCCGTCGCCCTCGCCGTCGCCGTCGCCGCACACCGACCTGCTTTTTCTATAGTTCGTCAGGACGAGAATCTCACCTAACGACACCACCCCCGAGGCTCGAACCAGCCACGGATGCAAATAACTCGCCAGCATGTAAAACCGATTCAACCCTAAAATGGCTACGGTTACCGGAAATCAACGTTTCTTCAACGTTGCTAATTCCAGCCTTTATTTCTGGGAAGCCATGCGGCGACGTACATGTGCATGCACATGTATACACACCTACACGTTACCGCGACACACTAGTGACTAGGCCCTAGCGATCAGAAATCTTTTGGCATCGATCAACGCGTCGCGTCGCGTCGCAAGAAAGAATTCTCGCGAAAATAGCTCGCCGGGAGGAGGGTGAGGAGGGAGGCGCGTTGGCACGGGTCGTTAAATCCGTGCTCGGTGCGATACTCACCGAGATTGTATACGTTAGCACCCTTCCCGCAGGATTCCCGTACCTCCCGGTTGTCCCATCCTATGGGATACATCACCAGGCCGCCGCATATCATCACCGCTGTAACCAGAAAATCACAGCACGCTTTACTAGCCGGCTAAATCTCTCGCGTCTTTCCATTATCGTCCAGGTCAGTCCTTTCACGGATCACAGGGATGCCGAGCATTCCGCGTCCCTCTGATATCCGTTACCGTTCACTGCCGTCCAGGTAATTCGAGTACCGTTTCGGTTTACACGGGCCCTAGCCAATCGACCTCAGAATCCCCGGGCAACCGCGTCATTTTCCGCAC
Source organism: Andrena minutula (assembly GCA_929113495.1). Classification (NCBI taxonomy): domain Eukaryota; kingdom Metazoa; phylum Arthropoda; class Insecta; order Hymenoptera; family Andrenidae; genus Andrena; species Andrena minutula. The sequence goes on along the minus strand of OV815995.1, from coordinate 50,053,651 downwards.
TTTATCTCTCTTCCTTTTCCCGCGTTTTGCCTCATCAACCGTGAACGCACGACAAACATTGGCACAGACATTTTTGCTGGAAAATTTGCAAGATGAGCCACAGCATTTAGATCGAATTCACTTTCCAGCTTCTGCGAACTGCCGTGGAAACGCGCACGAAATGGAAATTTCGTAACCGGGAACGGTTACAAAAGATCAAACTGAATAATGAGTTCCTGCGCTAATACATGATACCTGCTTAAATTACTCTCGCTGCGGTGTTCCCAGAAAACGGCTCACCGTTTGAAAGAAGGATATTCGAGTAATATCAGTAATATCCCTTTGTGTCCTTTGCGTCTCTGTCTCTCGAACGCGTTGGCGTCGCTGCCGTTTCCTTCCGTCGTTCCGATCCAGCCTGGATCGTCTTCTCCGAAACTTTGCAAACGGTTAAATATTATCGTGCCTTCGAACGATACTGCTCGGGCGAGATAATACTACGCGGGCGGCGGGGGATTAAACTGCGCCGAGGGGATGTGGAAAGTCGGGAAGACGTTTAAAATTCCCTACGGACTCTATTCTGCAATTGCCCCGAAATTGATGTCCAACCATTCCGTAGCAACCCCAGTCGCCCCGTCCTGCCCGACATTTTAGGCTTTCGTTGTAGGAATGCAACGCGCGACGTCCGTGCAACAAATCCACGAGATCCACCCGAACGTGTAGTGCACAACGTACGTAGGTACGTATGTACATACCTATGTAAATACCCTATCGGGAAACTTGTAATCACTTCTATTATACATACACTGCCTTCTCGAGAGACTGATGTTCAAGTTATTATACGTAGAACTTGTTGCGTAACCTGTTACGAAGCGCGCTGCAAAGTCTATTGTAAAGAGCTGCCGTAAAGTTTATCTCGCGAGTATAAGCGTTAGCGTTATCCTGTAGAGTGTAGACTGTAGAGCGTAAACTGCAGCCCATTGCGAAGCTTATTAGATACCTACCGGTTTCGTTCAACGACAAAACCGTGGCAATCCCTACGCTGTTTTCTGCATTCGCGTACATGACAAGCTCCCTTAACCCTCGATCGTGCGAAAGCTAATCCAAACCGATGTAAGGAAGCCCGTCGCGACGATATGTACCTACATCCAGATTACACTCTCGACCGAAGCGTCCGAAGCGAACGTGTAGGGCCCGAATTGCCTCGAAAAGCTTCCTTCGGAGGAGGTCAGAATATCCTTAGAGTTCAGATTTCGAGTATAGTCATATGTATAGGAAGAGAGTAATTGGTGACTCGATCGATACAGTGTCCAGTGTTCGTTGAATGTGAAAATTTAAAGGCATACTTACCAGCGAGCAGCTGCAGGCTGCCCAGAACTCTGGTGTGTTTGGGCGTTTTCAATATGTGCGGCAGAAAACTGGAGGCTGCAGCCAGCAAAGTTAGCGCGCCGATCACCGCGATCGCCACGCCAATTCCCATCGTGACGGTGCTCGCCTGCCACCAGGCGCTCGGTATATCCCAGAAACTGCAATCAAACTTTCCGATATCGTGGAGTTCCGTGACTTTTCCAGGGGGTGAAATAGAGTCAGAACAGGAGAACTACAAAGAACGTGATCCTACTGAATCGAGTGGCCGAAGCGCGGCGCGAATGCGATCCCGTTTAATGAAATGGTGAGTACCAGCTTTAATTAACAAGCCCCGACTGGATCGTTGGATGAAATGAAGCGCGTCTCGATCGATTACGAATTAAAAACTTAAAACTGGATTCAGCCGAGTTACTTTTCCCCAAAGCATCAGCGTTCGAGGAAATTCCACCGGCACCTACTTAGTTGTTTGCATTGCCGAGGCGAGGCCTGTTTCCAGTTTATCTCTATTCACGCTACCAACTTGTATTCCAAATGGAAAGTATAGAATCGCGCTGCCAGCAGAAAAGTTGCAGCGGTACGGGAGCCCGGGGGTAAGTTGTTCCGACGAGTCTATCTTCAAAATCAACAGAGCCTAGTACTTTAAATTATTTTTTCCGTGTCAGTTGATCACGCCACTCTGTCGCCCATTATTCATAGCATCCGCGAAAGCGAATCGTGTGGTTGCAACCAAGGTCTTGTTACTCCCGTACCAGATAAGTAAATATTTTTCTATCATTATTTTTTCGTCTATTTCGATTATTTAACGTCGATATTATTGATCGATTCGTTCTTATGGATCAAATGGCATTTAAGAAGATGGAGTTATAGTGTTTATCGTTTTAATATACCTATGTATAAGCAGAATAGTCTGTGAAATTGCTACATGTGTCGATACGGAGACGGGCTAGTTGCTACCGTAACAACTGGTCCCACTACAAATCTCTAACTATTGCCCCTGCTGTGCTTTAAGATGCGAACATACGAATGAAAAGCGGAAAGGGGCACCATTTCCATCCAAGTTATGCATAAAGATAAAAACTGTCGCTAGAGAATTCAGTATCTGCCACTTGACTCTATCGAGAGTTATTAAAAAACTACAATCTGGACAAAGAAGCTACTTGTAGACCACAAATACAAATCTCAATAAGTAGATACCCACCAACAGTTGAATGTAAGACTGATTTGTAGATAATCTTTATGGTTATTATATTGTTTTGATTTTCTTTTAAAGATAATACATTATTAATGAAATTCTGTTTTATTTCAATGAAAAATGATATATTTCATTAAAAGGCAACTCTTATATCTTAGTAACAACTTGCCCCAAAAAGGGGTAAGAAGTTCCGCATTGTTCAGCCACAAATAAATTACTTTGTATGAAAAAACCTATTACATAAAATATAATAAATTTAACAAGAAATTAGTCAATAGCGAAGAGAATAATTGCATTATTTTCCCGTCAACTTTTTGAGCCCCGGTCTCCCCTACTCGGTAGTTAGGTAGCTATGGGAAGTAGGAGCATGACGGGGTAGCGAGGTATAGTGGGGTATCTCCCTAAACCCTAATTAAAAGATGCTAGGCACGTGACAAATACATCATTAGGAAGCCACTGTGTTATAATAGTGTGGTCGCTGGCAAAAGCGAGTGGGGGAGCACGCGTTTTTTTATTTATAGCTGTGAAACGTTCGCGTGCTGCGTCAATCTTATTTCTTCTCGTAATGATAAAAAGATATCAAATAAATATATATTTAAGAACGGTTAGTCTATTATTTTTCTTCTATGATAATCTCCACCTATTGGAAATTTCAATATTTCATTATTTGTCGTACAAATATATTAATCTTTGGAAAACGATGCTTTGAGGCAAGATGGGATCCTTGATACGGGGAATGATGGGGTACCCCGACATAACCTCTAACCTCATTCCCCGTATCGTGGTTGTTCATGTGAGATTAAGCAACGTCATCGTTCTCTATTCTAATTTAATTCAAATAAATCTCATTATTTTTAGCTCGGAAATAAAAATGGTCAGAACATATACAACAACAAAAAGAGACAGAAGAGGGTTGGGTTGCCTGTCAACTCTGTCGACGGTGGTCCCACAATTCCTGCGCAGGGGTTGACAAAAATAATTGCGAAGAATTTCACATTTGCCTCATTTTCGGTACCCCATTTTACTCAGCGGTAGGGGTAACACGGTTTTTTTCCATCTGTTTTGTAAAGTTTAATAACTTACAATTAGACGCCTGACCGCAGAGAGTCGAAACTGTGTAACAAATGTTAAATCATTAACTTATAGTTGTGTTTGGGGTAATAAAGACTTACTTAATAGGTATAATCATCACTTAGCCTCCTCATCATGCCCCTACTTCCCCTACGTGTACGGGAATCGCGGAGCGCTTATCGAAGCGCAATTATCATCTGATTCGCGAGTAGATGATGCGGAAAAACTGTTGGAGTCTATTGGATTCGTTTACATTTGTCTAGTCTAGGTAGAAGAGGTCGGCTCGCGCTCCGAGCGGTTTACTACTCAAGTGGAGAGTAGTCCGATCGCGCGGAAGCTGCGTTTAAATACGCGATGGAGATTACGTATTTGATGTGCAGTTTGATTATCTGGCATAGCACAGGATCGCCAGGTATTTGCCGAATTTTCGAGCTCACCAGGCACAGCTGGATTCACGATTCACTATTCACGATTCACTGGCGTTAAAACAAACGGCGATAATTCGATACACTCGGCCGCCAGTGCATTCTGTTTTTGTTTCGCAGCCCGTATCCAATTCCAACGTGCACGATCCATACGGTATTTTCTTCGGTAGAATTTGTCGCGCCCCAGCACCGGCACCGTCGCGTCGCAGTCAGTCGATCATTCCATCGTGTCCTTCCAAAGTGGCCCCCCAAAATTCCATGCAGCACGCGCTTGGTGGGATTTTTTGAAACGGTCACTTGTTCGGCGAATCAAATTTTCCGGCAACGCGTGGGTCGATATAACATCATTCTCGAGGTTTCTTTTGGCATTCCCTTTTGTTTTCGGCTTACACGCCACGACTGTCCATATTATACATATGTATGCATGCATGCATGTATGTATGTATGTATGTATGTGTGTACTTTTGAAAGCGGTGAACTTGATGACACTGTTAGAATTCTCCGGAATTCTGGTTGAAAAAAAAAGGAACGATTTGTTGGCAAGCGAGCAGTTTACTTGGCGAGCAGGAACGTTGCCACGGAACGCCCGGTGAACAAGCGGAAGGTTAATTCGATGCACGAAAAATACATACGTATCGGCGGATTCAAACAAATTTTCCCGATACCAGAGTGAAATAGTGGAAACAGTGTCGTTACACGCGTAACCATATTTACTGGGAAATTACATTTTAATTCCCGCGTTTCCCGGCCGAGTGACTACGATCGAAACAAATGGAGGAATCGGAGAGGTATTTCATCGGTTGTTGCCCGTTTAAACGGAAAGAAAATAAAAACATCGGACCAGGAGAGAGGGAAAAAATACGAAACCAAATCCATGTCGATCCTAGGAATTGCAAGCGTCTTTTTTTTAACACTCACAAGGAAACGCCCCAAACCTGGACTGACTCGCCGATTCGAACGCAACTTTGTGGGATTTTTGAGTGACTCAAAACAAGTACAACGGTGTGTTTCATTTGAGCCCTATCTATCGCCCTTTAAGGGGGTGAAAACTAACCTCTAAGTCAAATTGGCACTTGCACTTTTTCGCGTATAACTCTGCAAGTACAACAGACAGAAAAAAACTACAAACTTGCGTTCACAAAATTTTGAAAAGAATTTAAAAAAAATACCTGAAGGAAAAAACTTTTTTCAAAATTTTTTTAACGCAAATTTGCAGCGCTTATTGGAACATTAAAATTTTGTTCGAAACATTTGTTTCGGTCTATTGTACTTTGAGAGTTATACGCGAAAAAGCGCAAGTTCCAGCCGCGTGGCTGAAATTATACGAACTCTTAAGCTTCCAAGCCTTGGGCCGAACCGAGGATATCGAGACACCTTAGCCTTCGGAGCTGCAGGGAAATTTCTCTTTTCCGCCAGGCGGGCATCCTATAATCTTTACGTGTTTCTCTTACAATTAGCATCGTGCACGAATACGGAATACATACATACATAGGAGGAGACTTCTATTCTCTGCAACGTCTTAATAATACGTGTCCGACAAGTTTTTCTTTCCGGCATAAAAGTGACGGTTTGCTAACTAGAACAGCGGGGTGTGGTTCTTCGGAAGTAGTAAATAAGGCTTAGTAATCGCGGGGCCGTAAACTCCTTCCTTCCAAGATACGGTCATTCTACTTTTACTAATTGTAAGTAGGTAGCACCGTTTAGTTTTAGCCGAACAAGAGCAGACCAGTACACGAGATGTGTTTGAAACGGTTTATATCGTAACCTTTGAAGATAACGAGCTTACTGTTCATAGTTCTGGCCAAGTTAGTGTGTGGAAAATCATGAAAGCTGATAAGCTGATAAGCTGATGAAAAATGACAAAAAATGCCGACTACTTAACTTGTTCGCAGCCGTGCAGCAGACTTGCGTACGTACATACCTGGAGTATCTGGCGCACTCGTAAACTATTTCGGGAGCTGTGTTCGGCGCCCTTATTCGTGGATAGTTGCAACGCCGAAAGGAGCTGAAGTACGCGTCCGCTTTTCCCAACAGCCGTCCCTGAAATTTCAAATACACACGTGCGCGCTTACAATTAGATGCGAATGAAAGGGGAGACAGCCCGAGAATTTCGGTGTTCCGGCGCGGCGGCTGAAACGGATCGCGCTCGCAAGACAGTTTTGCGGCATTCCAGGAGAGGTGGAAGACTGCGAGAAGGTTAAACGTCGACGGGGTCCGTTTTGCCGTGTTTTCGTCTCCGCTTTGACGATTTGCTCGAAGCGGAGTAAACTTTTCGGGGGCGCTCGAGAATCACTTCTGTGCAGCGGTTGCAAATGGTTGCGCGTGCAAAAGTGCAGAGGGTTTTAGTCGAGTTAATGGCGTTCGACCGGAGCACAGAGAACACAGCGGGGCAGGGTGATCGTTACTCTTTGCACGCCGCGCTGGAATAGACGACGGTTTTGCATTAGGACTCGATTCGCGAACAAAACCGTTGACCCCGTGCCAACTAGTTTCTTCCTTCCTCGAGAGATTAACTGTTGCGACTCGGTCCCTTCTTTCCTTTGCAGTGGATATGCACGTAACTACATAGTTTCGACGGCAAGATTTTTTTCTTAGACGACCGGACTCGGCCACTCACGGCCTAGTTTTTCGAGTGCACGCCACGGTTTCTGGGACAGTTGCAGCGAAGAAGCGAGCGAGGCAAATGTAAATTCGCTTATGCATTTATTCATTTCGCTACTCGAGTATTTTCAAAGCTATTCAGAGCCCCCTTCTGCGCCGCAGCCCGGCCGGCCCTCTTGCTACTCGAGAAGGATATAACTCCTATACGTTTCGAACGGACAATCCGTGCTGGAACCTTGGGGCTTCGCGCCGAAATTATTCATCGACCGTTTTCTGCTCGTTTTCTGCCCGCTTCCTGCGTCACTTTAATCACCACCCTCCCGCCAGAGATATCACTTCTTAGGACGTAGACCCAGACTCGGTAAACGAGTCATTAAAACTTCTTCACTTGACGATGGGCTTTTAATTCTTCTTCGAAAGAACGAATCGCAATGGAATCAATGGAGGTTCCCAAGTTTTTTCACGAGTCGTCTGGAGTTGTCTAAACGTCAGCCGGGATAATTGCCAACGCTAGAATTCGGGTCAAGATTTCCGAGGCAGCGCAGGAACAGGGACGGAAAGCAATTTTTCTTGAAACTTGTGCAACCACTTGGCCAGACTCGAAAGGATTTCCCTGGCTCCTTTCAAGAGTCGGCTGCCTGACTCAATTTCCCAAACACGCGTCGTTTGTTCGGCTAGTTGCTCGATTTCTGTACGATCGCGAGCGCCACGCCGCGCCGGGTGACGCCAAGACTTTGAACGAGGAAAAGTTGCTTCGCAGTAGGTAATCTAATTGGAGTCCGAGGGAAGAAGGTATGTAGGAGCGGGCCAGCAACCTCCGCTGCATCGGCAAACGAAGGTCCCCTACCTCTGCTTCGTTCGCCACTTGCCCGAACTATTGCACGCGACATTCCCCATCTTCCTCATTATTTCTGGCCTTCGATGTCCAGAAGTTTGATGCCACACTTGTTGACTATGATTCCCGTTCCCTGCAGCTGTTTCCTTCCTCCCTCCCCTCGAGCTTTAAAAAGTCTTTACGAATCAAACGCTCGAGAAACAGCAGCAGCGTTCGTAAACTTGCATTAATCGGTGGGGCGTCGCGCGCCACCCTCTTGCGCGATCTGCTGTTCACTTGTTGATTTCGTTGGTCGTTGACCCGTGTAAACGGTTCGTTACGTAGCGCTTTCGCGCTATACCACTCAACTGTTGTAAGCGCTTGATCAGTATCGATCTGTATGCACCACTATAAACGCTATAAACAGCTTTATGCGGAACTTGTAATTTCTCGGCCTCGAAACTAATCAGTACATTCCCTACTTTACTCTATGAAAATGGCTGTTGTCGTCTACGTTTAAAAGTCTCTAATGCTCTATAGCTTTTCAAAATGCTTTCGCGCCAGAAGCATCGAAGCTGCGTTAATTCGTCGAAATGTAGCGGTGGCCGATCTGTAATCGGATCACACTTAATTACGCAGCGGAAATCAACGGATAATGGCGAGAATTAGTGGAGCGTTTTACACGGCGAGAGAGAGACAGAGAGCTAACGAGATTCGATGGAAAATCTTGAATTTCTGGATTGCAAGTTCGCCGGTTCGTTTACGGTAAAGTAATATCGGGAAATTTCTTCCACTTACACGTGCGTTTATTCGTCGCGGCAAATAAAGGAATACATAGGTACATACATAATTTAATGGTTGGCCGGCGAATTCGTTGATTCTTATAAAACTTGCTGCATTTTAATTTCTCGACAACTGCTGGGATCCCAGGGACGTTAGGTGCGCGTATGGCTATATAATATATAATATATAATATTTTCAACGATAGAACGCCACTATGATTGTCATTAGCGTTTCTCGATCGAACGACAGATTCGATATCTCGCGTAGCATTTGGGTGGGAATCGATGAGCGGGCAGCGGAGCGCCAACTTGCAAACCTGTTAACGTTTCTTTGGATCATTGTTTCTCCAGCAACGTTTCCGCATCCCCGGAGACATTAATACGGGTTGCCGTTTCACGATAGAGTTTCCAAGTTCCTCGGATGGTTGGATGCGAGTCGCGCCGTGCGGGCACGGAGATGGCTTGAAATTGGCGTGGGCGAAGCTTCGCTCCAATTTAACGATCGCGAGATCCACGGGCCAACCTCGTGCCAATCTTCATCCACGCGAGTTTCCTTCTCGCGCGACGCGCAAAGCGATCGCCAAGTCCTGCCTATAGCTCTGTATGCAAATTCTGATCGTCGCGACGCCAACTTTCTCTCTCTCCTTTATCTGTCCTGAGAGCGTCCGCGTCTCCGGCAACAACGGCGTTGCATGCTTTTGCGAGTACGCAACGAAGAAAACAGCTTGATCCCCCATCGAAAAGCGTCAACGACTTTTTACCACCACTTTAACACCACCTTTCACCGGCTCGGAAGCGAAGCACCTTCCACGCAGACGCGTTCTAGCAAGAATTAGACCATTGAAAGGATTGCTTTTCGCTGTTTTCACTCGCCGGCCACCTAATTCGATAAACATTCACCCGAAACGTTATAATCGAAATTTTGCTCGTTTCCTGTCGCGCTCCGAACAACGATTTACAGGCACCGCGCCGTTTGTTAATCCCGTCGAACGACCGTGTTCAATTTACAAAACACGCTGCGAACGGTATCCAGCAGGCCGCGATAAAATCGATATTGAAAATTTGATTCCATCGCCGAGCCAGATATCGCGCGATTCTCCCTTCATCAGCGTCGATGACGCGTCGCTTAATTAACGACTACATCCGGCGAGATTCTGCTCGCGTGCTCCTAACAGGATTTACGCTTTATAAATTGGCTGAAAAAAATATGGCTAACACTGCTAACAGGCGACGAGGTTGCTAGAAGTGTCACGCTGTTCCATTATCGCTCGTCAACACTCGTAGAAGCTAAAATCCAGCGTTTCCCGGGCGATGCATATTGCATAATGACAAGTGAACCGAGGTGGCTTTCAGCTTTCGGCTTTGCTTCGTTCCGAAGAGCAATCAATTTCGTACAGCTGTCGGAACGTGATCGCGACGCGCAACATTGTCTCGCTATAGGCCATATTGTCTGTCGCCTCTCTCGCGTCGCGTCGCGTAGTTTCGAGTAAACCGATCGCCAACTGCCGTTATTAGCCGTCGCATCGCCGCGACATTCTTTCTCTCGCGCTCGCCCATCCATGAAAATGGATGGCCGAACCCTTGAAGATGCTCGTACAGAGAAGCAAGGGGAAATAGTTGCGAGGTATGCGTAGAATTCCACGAAAGCGTCGCATTGTTGATCGAATGATGGATAGGGCAAGAAGAACGTATCGCTTACCTGGATCCAATAAGGTAGGTAAAATCCTGAACAGGCCAGGATCGATGCCACGGTGGACAGAGTTGCCCACAGCACGCACAGCACTGTCATCTCATCGGTTTAAAAGCGTCTCTCCGCGCGCTCCCGTTCTCTCTCTCTCTCCTTTTTACTCCCTCACCCTCTGGCTGTTCTTCTACCTTTACTCTCTATTCGGGCATGATTGTCGATCGTTTGAAAACTGCCAGCCACCAGACCTCGCGCGATCCTATTTGCCGGCAATTTAATATTTGCCTCCACTGACGTTCGATGTTCGATGGTGGATGATGTTACTCTTCTCTTCGTTATCCCCTCGACAACTCGAGACTGCTCTTTCCCCTGCTCGTTCGCGGTGAATTTACTACTCCGTACTCGCTAAGGACGAGTGCTGCGAGCGTCCAGCACTCGGGACATTAGAGTTCACTTTGCAATTTACATTTGAATCGTACGTAGTAGGATGAACCACGGTTGTCCACGGTCACCGAGAATCACTGCCTACGAACGGAGACACTCGGCGCTGGAAGAAAGGAAAACCGTCGTCGTCGTCGTCGCCGTCCCCTCTTGATCTCTCTTCAGCTTTCGGTGAAACGTACAAGCGCTCTCTCTCTCTCTCTCCCTCTTCTTCAGACTCTATCTCTGTAGGCGCAAGAATAAACTCGTAAACGAGCACAGTCTGTCACGGTCAAGGTTCGCGGGGCATGATTTACATTTGGAAAGTCAAGGCATCAATTCGTTGGTGAAGCTTGGAATGCTAGGACTTGGGCGGTCCAGGTCAGGGATAAATTTCCTCTTGACAGACGCGCGTTTTAAATGTCAGAGATCTGGTTCGTTGGACAACCGCATGTTCGCGATCCACGTTGGACGAGACACGCGCCACTTTACCCCGCCGTTGTGGAGCAGCGGATAGCAAAAACCCGCCTCGTTAATTATAGACGGACCGAAGAAGCGAAGAAGCGAAGAAGCGCGCGTAATCACGTAGCTCGTTGCCCGGCTCTCGATAAAAATTCACCGTATCGCTTACCCGCACCCGCAGCCACAGCCGCGTATTTTCTTCGCCGAGAGAAAGAACTGGCAGCGGAATATATAATAAAGTGGAGCGACCAAGGATAGGAGGAAGAGGAGATGGGCCGGAGGTGGAAAAAGAAACGTCTCTTCCGGACACACGGGCGAAAAGTTTAATTTTAGACGCGCACCGGCCTCGGCTCGGCTCTCCTGCTTCTTCTCGACGCGGCGGCTACGGAGAAACAGGAGGCTGAGAGACGGAGAACGAGTCGTCGTCGTGCTCGGCGCCGCTACGTGACTGCGACTGACCGCACCGCACCGCACCGCACCGCACCGCACAGCACAGCACAGCACAGCACCGCACCGCACCGCACCGCACCGCACCGCAGAGAACCGAGTGGAAGCGAGTTGCGAGTTGCGAGTCGCGGCGCGCGTCGCCGCTTTCCACCGCCGCGCCGCGCCGCGGCTGTTGGGCGCGCGCTCTACGCCACCCCCAACGCCACTCTCCACTCTCTACTCTCTACTCTCTACCCATCTGGCGAACATGTGTGTGCGTCCCCATCCTCCGACCTCGCCGCTTCCCTTCGGTTCCGCTCGATTCGAATCGACTCGGCTCCACCGACACCTACGCACCTGTGCTCCCTAAAAAAACTCTAATTACCACGGCTAACTATATAACATCCTGTTCTCTACCTGTTGACAAGAGTCTCGTATTCCGTCATTCCGAGCGCGGTTCTTCCCGTTTCGTTAAAGCCTTTTTTTCCTTTCCTATCGGATTTTCCGTCACACCTCTACCGCGAGTAAACTCAAGCAAAGAAACGCGGTCACCTCTTATCACGAATCACTAGCGTTTATCACTGCCACCATTTGCTACTCTACTTCGCGGAATGTAGGCCTCTGATCATCAGGGGACAGCCTTCTAACAAACGCGAAAAATCCTACCGTGTTCATTCTTTGTGCAAAACTGTCCGGACAGTCGCACTGGCATTAGAGACCGTTCCACGATGGCTACTAATCGCCAGACAGATGTACGTGCTATTAAAAATGAAAATGGAGTGACTTTCCGGGAAGAAAGGTCTACGGAGAGCCCTCTGAGAAAAGCCGCTGCAAACGTTCTATGTACATGCATGTACCTACATATACGTAGGTAGGTACTCTCCAAGCGAACGTATTCGCCTTTGTCGTATTCTGCGCTGATACAGTTACCGTCGTCATCTCGAGGCCACGGTAATACATTTGTCAACAAGCGCATCTTACTCTCCCGCGATTTCGGTAACACCCACGCTAGGCATTCCAAGTGAGAAAATCAATTGTTGTCGACAAGACCGAAATAAGTAAAGATGCCGGGTTCTAAGTTGTTCTGTTCGCTAAGTTGGCCAGTCGAAAGTAATCGGGCTCCAGAACGGATCATCTCCAATCCGAGATGAATAAATAAATAAATACCTACGCGAGGCAAACGAAAGCATTGAAGGACTACCTACCTACGCGGCAGAGAATCGCGGATATTCGCGGCGGTGATTGGCGCAGTAAAAGAAGACACGGGACACCTGGTTACGATGGTCAGCTATTGTAGGATTTACCTCGCAGCCACACCGTGTCGATTTACATCCGCAGTGCTACGCGTAACAATGGATTACGGCTTGTTGAGCGACAAAAGTGCGCGCCCCTGGGCACATATTTCTCTCCTTCTCGTTTCCTTGCAACTGGCAAGCTGGCTGGCGATACTTTCCGAATACAAAGCTGTTCGCTGGACGCGAACGGCGCGGCGTCACTGGATTTTTCCCGCGTGAACCGGTGCAGTGGGAATTCGACGGGAAACCGGTGTCGGCGTAATTGGCAGGGAACTGGCCGTGCGGGGGCTGCTGAAAAGCCAAACAGGGAAGCGAGAAACAGGCCGGGCGCGGGCGTTTCGGGCGAACGGAAAAGGGAAAGGGAAAGGGAAACTACAATGTATAACGATGCAGTAGTCGAGTACTGGAAGTGAAAGAAGAAAGAGGCAAACGTGACTCGATTATGATTTTAATTCACTCTTGTCAGGCAAAGCCTGCCGCCGATCGCCGAGCAATTGTCTCAACGAACTTCGACAAGAGAGGAATTGTTTACGATCGGTGAACCGCCCCAGCCCTCGGCAAGTCGAATGTTTTCCAGGCAAAATATATCTACGTGGGACGGAGCATTATTTTTCGAGTCTCGACACGCTGGCGATGTTTCAACTTTCAACAACCCCATTTGTTCGAAACAATATTTTGACGTTGTAACGCGTCGACGAACAACGTGACCGATCAAACGGCCGACAACCTCTGAATTTTTCCGGCAAATCCCTGTCCGCTTTTGACCCGTACCCTCCTTTCCCCTCTTCTGTCATCGCTGCCCGCCGCGCCGCGCCGCACCAACTTCGCTGAGCGCAACAAAATTAAATCTGTTTCTAGATAAAACGTACCGGATGCTGCAGCTGCAGAGAAACTTTCTAACCGCGGTCGGGGCTGATGGGAAAATAATGCTGTTCTCCGTTTCGCTAGATATATTGTCGCATAATATGACGAGAACGTTCCGCGATAGCGCGGCCCGTTGATAAATTGCAGGTACAAACTTTACGAGTTGGTGGAACTCGTTGAAAGCAGCAAAAAGCATGTTGGCGGAGCCACGTCTTGGGATTCACCGTTTTGGTAGTCTCTCCTCTGATATCCCTCATTTCTCTAATTTCAAGCCGTGCCAGCTTCTCAGCGATAACTATGAAAAGAGCGGTGTACGGTGCTCGCAATCATCCACAGATATAAATTTAATTCTCATCGCGTGGAACTCGCGAAGAATGTGCGAATGGGAAACAGACGGGAGCAGACGGGAGCAGCGAAGAAAGGGAAATTGAAGGGAATGGGAAAGAGGGCAGAAAGTACCAAAGCTGAGAGAAAACAGGAGCGGGATCAAACCGGTAAGGGGGAAAGCTCCAGAGAAACCGAGAACACTCGATGCGCGACGCAAGAGTTGGAAAAGAGCTCGGGGCAGGTGTAAGGGAAAGAGGGAAAGAATGAAAGAAAGAACGGCGATTGGGTGGAAGGGAAGAAGGAGGAGGAGGAGGAGGAGGAGGAGGAGGAGGACGAGGAGGACGAGGAGGACGACGACGACGACGACGACGTGGCACAGAAGTGGCGCGATGTATCGTTCCATTTCGCGGAACGGAATAAAACTTTCCATTCTGCTGGGTGGTCCGCGAGAGACGTGAGCACTCTCTAACTCGTTCTTCCCTCCACGGGGAGGGCTGTTGGCTGTTGGCTGTTGCGCGTGGTCGCGAGCGAACGCCAGAGAATTTGCGCGCCAGCTAGAGGCCGATCAAACGTCGAGGGAGACGCGAGTCTCGTTTCGCTGTAAATTTCATCGAGTTTTATTGTTCTTGGCCATCCTGCTGCCCTGCCAGAGCTGAAATCTCGTTTGGCCAACGGCATTTTTACGTGGCCGTGGTTTCACCTCGCAACAACGCGCGTATTAATCCTTCGGAACTCCGTATGTCCCCATGTCGTTCCACCCCTCCACTTTTACCACATAAATTCATAAATGTTGCAGAGAGAGTTCCATTTCGTCTCTCTTGGACCGAACGAACGGTGGAGAAAAATATCCAAGTTGGGAATTTCCGAGGTATGCCCGTTGCTCGTGGAGTTGGTATTGCCAACAATTGGTCTCCTCTTTCCTTTCTCCTTCTTTGTCCCTTTTATTTCGCGTCGCGTTGGCTGGTTTACCGCCAGCCACCATCTTCCAAAACAGATTACGACCGGCGGATTTCACTTGAACGGTTACGGTCGGTCAAGCATCCCGATGAGCCCGCGATCTCGGAATTAACTTTCTATCGAGCAATTATTGTTCCGGTGTAACGTCAATCCGTCAATCAACTACGGGACCCTCCGACATCGAATGGTGAAAATCCAGCTGGACTAATACCCCCAAATGGATATGATTTTTAACCGAATTAACTGCGTATCGATCCAGCCAGTGAGCAGTTGGCGGACGATAGGGTTTGCTTTGCCATTTTCCTTAGTCAGTTAATCGAAGAGCGCTTCCACCCGCACTACCTACTTCCTTTCTGTATCCATTGTTGATAATTCGACGATTCGGACAGAGGAACGTCAACAAGTAGCGGTCGTTTCTCCTCCGCTTAAACGAGCTAGATCGAGCCCCGAGATCGGTAACATCTGCTCAACCGTCCATCGGGAATATAAGTTTTTCTATCGCACCCTTGCGCCAAACGACCGGACGCTATCGGACCAGATTATAAAGGACCTACCTTATTGCTCGAGTCGGTGGAGCGAGCCGCATCGATTAGGAAACACACGGAATGTCGAAGACTCGAGGTCCAGAGCTCCGACGTTCTTCACCCCAGACCCTCTGATCCACCTATCGACATTACCTACGCTCTTTTCAACCGGTCGCGGCGATTTCTTCCGATTCACCAGCGTAGCTTTTCCTACTCGCTGCTGCAAGACTCGACCAGCCCCGAATAGTGGGTACCACCCTCTCGCATCAGCAACGCGCACACACCAAGAAATATATACATACATACCTACCTTCGTGTATTCCGTCCGGTTTTTACCCGCCTGGTTGAGAGTTTCAAAGTTTATTCGTTCGCCGGCAGGTACACGTTGGGAACACGAATACGAATACGAATACGAATACGAAACGAACTATTTAGGTATAATAATAGGTGATTCTTAGCTATGTGTGCCGAATAGATAGATATTTAAAAAAGCTTGTAGATAGATACGTAGGTAGCGTTGCGGAAAGGTTCGTGGCTTCGGCCAGACAGTTTCCCTTCAGGGGATACGGAAAACTTTGAAGGAGGATATTTTTATCAACCCGGCTGCGCGCTGCGTGGCGAAGACTCGAAAACAACGAGTCGAGTGAGCTATCCGTAATCCTCTGGTCGATCTAGCCTTTTCCTCCGCCCTCCGAGTGCAGGCTCGCAGGCTCTGTATCGGTTGGGCCGCAAAGGGTCAGGCAAGTCTAGTTTTATTGCCGGTTTCTCGCGGCTCTCTCTAACGTAAGACGGAGGCGAAGCTAGCGAGCCGAACCGCTCGAGATAAGAGGGAGAGTTTATTAGAAGGAAGAAAGCAGGGATCTCGCCGGTGTTCGGTGAACCAGAAAAAGACCCTTATCACGGGACGAAAAGCCGGTGAATAAATACAGTTTCACCGAGTTGCTGGCACCGCTGAACTTTCCGATTCTTCGGAGCATCGGGAAAGTAGGACAGGGCCAGCGAGCTGCAGGAAAAAGGAAAAAGGAAAAAGGAAAAAGGAAAAGGGGAAGAGAAAAGGAAAAAGGAAAAGGAAACGACACGGCGCGGCGCGGCGCGGCGCGGCGCGGCGGACCATGCGTTTAGTCCAGCTGTAACGCGCATTTTTACCACCTCTTTCCCCCCGCATTTCTACCTTTTTTTTCTTGCTCTGTCACGGACTCGGTTGGATCTCGAAAGGTGAAAATTCTGGTGGGTTTTCTTCCCTTCGTGTAAATGCCACAAGCCAAGCCTTCGTATCCAATGATGACGCGCCCCTTCTCTTGAATAGAGAATAAGGATAATCGTCTGTAACGGTAAAAGTGCCGGTTCCACGGCCAAGCATCTCGATAAAAATACGCTGGCCCCGAGGGGATTACTGGCTTTGTCTTCTCGCGACTAATTGTTCAACACGGAAGAATTCATTCCCGGCGGACGTTTAATTGGCCAGTTTTTTCTCGCCTCTCCCGCACCCTGGCAGAGTCGCAGGAGCGGGGACACGTGTCCTCGAAGGCTTAACAAACGATCATCCTAAGTAGATCGATGCGGGCTGGAAATGCAGGCGTTATTGGATTAGAAACGAACCTGTCGCCTGTGCGCGACATATGAATTTCCAGAGAATTTTACGAAAATCAGAACTTATCGAATGGCGAATAGATATCCGAAGCTAAGCTATCTTTGTTTTATCCGTAATTATCGCGGGTCGCTCGAAGGGCAGCGTGCGCGACGCACAGACGACAGGTAACGGGAAAGATTAAGCGGGGGTGGCGTCGCACAGGGCGGCGGCGGCGGCGGCGGCGCGTCGCCGTCAGACCTCCGACCTAGACGCCCACGCCGCCGCGTTGGATCGAGCATGCTAATGAACTGGTCCACCGGTGCAGTTTGCCGTGCACGCTTTAATCAAAGACCAACTGACAATTACAATTATCCTAGGGATTTGTTGCGATTCTCCGCGCGTTCCCTGACTCTGCCGACGAATCAGCCAGTGTTGAGCTTTTATTCGTGTATTTGTGACGTTAGTCGGCTCGATTGCGAGACTCCGACCACTGTAATCTTGCCAGGCTCGTAATTGACGTGTGCAACCGAAGAAACCAACGATTCCTTGGCTACGATCGATTCGTGAACGTAGAATGTGCAAGGGGTACGCGTTTCACTGGAAATACAGAGTTAGCTGCATGCCTGATGGTTGTCGGCTTAAGCATACATATACCTACATAGGTACTACGTCTCAAGTATTTCATTGCATTTCGCGCAACATCGTGTGCATCATCGAGGACGTTTTAACACGAGAGACAAGCCAGCTAACAAGACCACGCCGCTTGCTTGCCCGAATCCGCGTGTGAAAGAAAAATACTTGCACGAAAACAGCTAGGGAAGCGAGTTGGATTTCGTTATTACGAAACTGCCGGAGACGTGGCGCCTTTTGAGAAGATACTTTTGCCCCTTCGATACACACACCCTGCTGCCGTTTGCTTTGAACAAAGACTTATATTCCCGCGGCGTAAAGTCTCGCGAGAAGGGCAAAGCGAATATTCCCAGCTGTTCGAGTGACAGTGACACTCGACCTCTTGCTACCCTCTAAACTCCGGCGTTGAATCGCTGTACGCTCGACAAAGCGAGGATCGATCTGAGGCTGCCATGGCGTGTAGTGTATCCTTCCCTTTCTACGACGGTCTATAAAATAAACCTTGTTTACGGTATCTAAATCGAATTTGTTGGAGGCTGACCGCGGGGCAGTCTGTTCCCGTGCAGTGCAAGCGCAACCGATCTCAACCAATTCCTTCTAATTTTATACTCCCCAATCGTTGGACCTTTGTTCACCTATCCTCGGACTGTACTGTCGATTGCCACTATCGTTTCACGAGAACTTCCGACGACCAGCGGAAAGACTGACGGCAAGGTGTAATAAATTAGAATTAGAGGAAGGTTGGAGCGAAACGGTGCATGGTCGGCCTGTGGAAGGCGGGCCAGCACGAACGTGGAGAAGTTGCGCGACAATTTGAATATATCTAACTAATCGGCCAAGTGTCAGGACGAGCTGGGCCACGTAGAACGCGTATACATGTCCCAGGCCGATTGTGTTCGATTCTCGATAACTAGCTCCAAGTTGCCGGGGGTACGTGAGTGAAATTTCTCCACGCCAACGATCCAAACTTTCGCCGAGATTGACGCTTTAGTGTCTACTACGCCTCTGTTCTGGCGTCGCGTCGCGTCGCGCGAAAGACAATGAACTGCAGCCCTTGTACTCGGAAACAGGCTCAACCCCAAATTAAACTTGCTCCCCGATACAGAGAAGCATGCATTTATCGGCTGGATACAAAGTTTCCGATTAAGCGGTGACTCGTCTGTGCGTGGATTACCATCCTCGAGTACCTAGAAGTACCAGCGCCGCAGATATGCACACCACTACCACTTGGGCAGAGATGTGGGAATCCCGTTAACAAAACACTGTGTATCATCTATTATTTTCTCACGCACGAATTGGAGGTTACCTCGATCGCCGACCCAGGAATTGCGCTTTTGCGCGCCGCCTTCTTCTCGCCTGGACGAGCGGGCAATAAAAATATTGTTTACGAGGAGGTAAAACCGGCTTCGTGTTCCATCAATAGCAGCAGCCGCGTCGTTCCTCGCTGCAAATAAACGGGGGGAAAAAAAGTATCGAAGAGGATCGTTGGGCAGCGGCAAGTCGCGAAACGTAACACAGCAGCGGCGTTCGCGTAAAACGGAATGAAATGGCAGCCGAGGCGTCGCTCGCGGAAATGAAACGGGGAAACGGGAAAACGGGGACGCGGTGAAATAGGAGGGAAAACCACGGAAGAAAGACGCTGCTCGACCGGAAGCTCGCGTGTTGCGCGGCTAGAGCCAGCGGCCGATGCGGCGACAAGAGTGCAGGTGGAAGCGCGAGCTAGCCAAAGTACACGCCTAACTTATCGCCCTGTAACAAGCAGCACTGAAATCGAGGAGATTAAAAACGGAATGGCCGTCCGATTCGGAGATCTCGATTTACGCGGGCACCAGGAAGGAAAGCTTTGGGAGAGGACAAGAGTTGGGCATCACATCCATAATGCAATCGCTAGCTCCTAAACCCGAGGATTCCTGATAACGATTCGATCCTCGATGTCTCGACCCTTCTCACGCTCCTTCCAGTAAACCCCTTGATTTATTAACATTCCCTTTGAATCTCCGAAAAGTCGAGATCCCGGCGCGCTGCCCTTCCGTATCTGAAATCGCAAAAGTTACCTGCGTAATTCGGGTCCTTGTCCATGAACGTGCATTTAGGAATTAGCAAGCAATTCATTTTCTCGAACAGTCCAGTCCGTTGCGTTTCGGTTTGCAGGCCGCCGGATATTCTTGGCGACGAGGCGCGCCAATAAATTATAGCCGACATATAAACGAGTGGCAAGAGGGTGGATGAGGACGAGGGTCGACGGGATGAGGGAAGCCTGCAGAGTTCCCGTGTTACCCCGAAAATGTTAAACGGCAATGAATGTGTTATGAAACGGGGCTTTTGTCTATTGCTTATTTCATGACGAAACTTCCGCCCCCCTGGGCACATTAATTTCGCGCCTCCGTCTCGTACATACATACATACATGTATGGCAAAACGGAGCGGCAGGCTTGTTTGTTTTTACCCCGGATGGCGGATACCCAGTAGCCGTCAACGAAATTCCGTTAAAACACGATCGCGAGTCTGTCTGCATTTAGCCCGGCAAATGTTTCAGCTGCATCGCAGTGGTCATTTTCCGTGGGAACATTCGTCGTTGGTTTGCCACTTTTTCTACTGCCTTTCCCACTTGACGTACCCCGACCAAGCATGCCACCACGTCACGACAAATATTTCAAGCTTCGAACCACGACAATTCGTCGGAATGTAATCGCGGTTGCCTATCGACGAGTAGCGTAAAAGTAACGTAAAATGGCGTAAAATGGCGTAAAAACGTTGGAAGAGTTCGCTCGTGACACCGTCTAGACTCCGTGGAAATATACGGACGTAAAAGCGAGCTCTCGTCCTGTCCATTTTCGCGTAGTTGGGCGTTCAGACGGAGCACGCGGGATCGAAAAGCGGGGGAGGGACGACCGACGACCGACGACCGACGACCGACGACCGCAAAAACTTGGAAACACGCACAGCTTTATGAATATTTAATGAAATTGGAATATTCACGGGCGCCAGTCCCCCTGGCTTTCCACAATACTTATTTCGCAATAAAACTTTGGTGGTCTGTCGTGGAATCCCCGGGCTCCAGTGCCGCGACACCAGCCAACAACTTTTCGCGAACATTCGTTTCACACCGTGGACCTACGACGAAAAATCGCGTCGCGTTTTTAGGACCTCGTATTTTCCACAGACACCTCGAGAAATAAGCTTCCTCTGCACGATGGAACTTTAGAGGCGATTCGTGGATCTCGCGGAACTCAGCGCCGCTTCGTCCGTTTATCGTTAAGATAAAATTCCACGATGTAGGTAACAACACTCGTACGTAATGGTGGCTCTTCAGCCGGCTGTCCAAGTCTTTTAGATTCTACGAACCTCTCCAATCGCAATGCACGAGAGTCTTTCGAGAGACTCGAAGAGTTCAGCTCACTCTAGGTATGTATCTATAACTATATGTATACTTAGATATGTATAACATGCGATGTTTGTGGAAGCAAGACAAATGTGGACCTGTATGATAAGCCGAACGATCGACAACATTTCCACTCCATGAATTACGGATTACTGTAAATTGCACGAGGAACGATACGCGTAAAGGTTAATTGAAAAGTTCTCCAAGTTGGAGGGAAAACGCTCCGTTGCCAGACGCTTGTCGTTTTTCCCTCGCGCTTCAAGAAGCTGGAACGAACGTAATTTACGATTATCGTACGCGACCGTGCTTAAGGTTCCTCGAGAAATATCGAACAAGACGGAATTGCTGAGAAAGACGAGGTCTTTGCGTACGAAGCGAACGGGTGGCTAAATTTTCTCAGCAAGCAGCAATGCAACGCGATACATTTGAAAGGTAAACGTCAGAAGTGCCTGGTCCGTGCGAGGGGCATCCTCACTATCGTCAAGGGCGCTTCGGATGTTCGGATGATCTAGCCGATGAGTGGCGTTTCACGCATGGTCGCATCCTCATCGAGACCGTTCTTCACCTCCAAGTGGTCGGACGGCCCTACGGCTTCGACCGACACAAGGGACACAAAAGGAGGGAACCGATGAAACTTGGAAGCCTAGTCAGGCTTCCAGGTAGTCGCACAGGTACAATACATTGGCGAATACGGGGAGTGCGTGGTTCGAGAGACCAAGGGATCGGTTTTGCCGTTGGTGTATGTACCTACACTCGAGCCTTCGAGGAGTTTACGAGACCAGACAACCCGGCGCAGTGACGGTGTTTCATTGGTAACGCTAACGCAAGCTTAGGCATTAGGCAGTTGATCAGACAGACCGCGGAACTCGATAATTAATAGATACCAAAAGCTAAGATGCGAAAAGGTTGCGAGAGCGGTTGGAAATTGGGTGAAAGTTGCTGGAACTCGTGGCAAAGTTTACGAGGGAAGCTGCTCGAATTCTTGTCTCTTTTTCTTAGCTAAATATTCTCGCCAGTCACGAGAACGTTTTCCTTTGGCGCGACGCGACGCTTCGAGCTTCCCCTCTCGACGAACGATCGTCTCTTCTCGAGCGTAACAAGCCTCGAATAAAATTTATTCGCAGAGAGAATTTGTTGGCCAGTTAAGTTCGAGCCGGTCCAACTACTGCTCGATAAATCTGGACGAGACATCGTATCCGTGGCCGTTTACTAGCACAGTGGCGATCGATTTTTCGGTGGCGGTGGCGGTGGCGGTGGCGGTGGCGGTGGCGGTGGCGGTGGCGGTGGCGGTGGTGAGACGAGCAAAAGGAAGAAGAACGAAAAAAAAAATGAATTATGCGACGAATCGAAAATGCTGGTCACGATGGAACTCAAGGGTATTGTCCTGTCCTGTCTCTCGCTCTTCACCATTCTTGCTTCTCGTTTCCCGCGTCCGTTTTCTCTACAGGGAAAAAGATGGTGAACCCGGAGACGAAAAGCAACGGAACGAGCTGGCGAGTTATGATTTGTAAGGGTGCCGTCCCGTGTTTCTTTCACTGATGAATCGCCTACCTCACTGCCCCGCTTTTGTCACCGTGAAACGCGTGCGCAGACGGCTAGCTGATGGAAATTTTGTTTAGCAAGAGAAGGAGGAATAGTCGGCGTGGCCAATAAGGCGAGAACTCGTTCAGCAGACAATTTAATATGCTCTCCGGGCCCGCACAGCCGAGACAGGAAAATGCACGGGGGAAAGTATTGTCGCGGTGGGGTTATTATTATTCGGTATTGTACACAGATACCGGCTTCAGGTTATGCATAAAAGAGGAGCTACTTGTCCCGAATCGAATTGCTTTCGTGGCTATCTAATAATAGGGAACCAGTAACGCGGAAAAAGCTCGATTAAATAGAGTAATTCGCCCATTGAAAATTACGCTTCTTCTTACAGAGGAGGACCACTTTGCCAGTTTATGTTCTTCCATCTTTTATGGTGATTGGTGACATTTTGAACGATAGCTGCAACTGCAACAAAACTGGAGACATTCCACGTCGGCTGTTCGCCTAAGCCCTGATATCTGTAGCACGAAACCTTCAAGATTATTTCGATAATCGCTCGTGAATTTCACGCTCTCTCTCTCTCTCTCTCCCGCTTCCTCTGGATTGCAAAGATAATTCACCGAGCAATCGATGGTCTAGCAGAGACTCGGAAAAGGGCACGCGCGCCAAGTGAATCGTCGTGGCAGAGAAGATAATTAAGGAACGTAGAAGGAATTAATAGAAAAGGCTGATTAAGAGAAGAAGGAGGGGGCAGGACGTCTCCAGGTCCCGGGGTGTTTCCATTTGCTCGGATCAGTCGTCATCCTGCAGTTAATCTTGGCCGAGGGGTGAATAGAGGATGAACTAGAGGCGCAACGGGATCGTTAGTTTTAATCGTTTGACCGGTGTTAGTCTCTCTTCCTCCCTCACAGACGGTTCTCCTGGTGGAGCTTGTTCGTTTTCTCTTAGACGATCCCGGCTCTACCCTTTCTGCTTCATTCCTCCCTTAAGTGCGTACTCCCCCGTGGCCAGGCTCAGACGACATTATCGATGGCGGGCATTAAACGTTTTTCCTCCTCTAGCAAGCCCTGCCTTCGATGGCCGAGCATAGATTTCTTGGGGACGCGCGCGCGGTATCGTTTTTTCGGTTACAGCGGCGGCGCCATCGCTGATGAGAATTTTCACGAATATTAAAATATCATTCGTAAAGGTCGCGGTTGACTGAGTAATCCCATCGAATTTGCCACGAGGTTCCATTCGCTCGCACTAAAAATTCGACAATGCTTATCTGATCTGTCAACCGTCCCTTTTTTTCTACTTGCTTGGCGCCACGTTGGAAA
This sequence comes from Andrena minutula, assembly GCA_929113495.1. Lineage (NCBI taxonomy): Eukaryota > Metazoa > Arthropoda > Insecta > Hymenoptera > Andrenidae > Andrena > Andrena minutula. The sequence continues at coordinate 50,030,029 of OV815995.1, read as the reverse complement.
GTCAATTTCATCCACCATAGGGGTGAAATTGGGCGGAACAGCTAAAAAAATACGGACACATCAATGATGGGCAAAAGGTTATCCAATACACTGCAACTGCGGCCGCGCGCCGGCAATAATAAAACGTTTGCGTGGATTCTCTCGGTTCGGATCACTGGACGATTTGGACGATTCGTTAAACAAGAGAACTCCCGTGTGATGAAAATGTTTTTCTACTCGAAAGGTGGCGATAGACGATCTCGTACCGCCATTAATAAGTAGGTATCGCGTGAACAACACCGCTGGGTAGTCTGGGACCGCGTTGAAACAAGTTAGCTGGCTAGAAGCATTTTAATGGAAATGCTGGGAAATCTGGATTCTCGTTGCGGCGCCACGGCTGAATCGCGCGAAAACGGAAGATAACGTTCCCGAGGTAAGTCCCTCCTGTGTCTACGCCTCTACGGTTTCGCGCAAATGCGAGTGGCTGATATTCCAGCCCGGCCCGGCCCGGCCGCATGAAAAATTCATGCACTTGTGTGGCCTTGCTCGTGCGCTTTACGAATTACATGAACGAATGATCGATTTCGTTAAATCATTGAATACCTAAGTACTTATGATGAAAACGAAAGGGTTAATCCGAAATCCGAAAGTCAGCTGCAAAATTGCCGCGGCGCGCGGCGCGCGGCGGGCTGATAACGCAGGCAAACGGGCCGAAACGAGGAGCCGAAATCAAGGGGGGCTACATGGGGCTAATGTAAGGTAAGGGAATCTTAATCTCGTGGGGTGGAGAAAACAGGGGAACGAAGGGGAACGAAGGAGAAAAGAGGGAACCGAGGAAAGAACGAGATGGGTGTAGCCTAGCCGGTTCCGCTTACGGATTTTCCACCTGACACTCGTTGCCCCAGGGTGTAATTTCAGTAATTTAATTCCTCGGCTTAATAAGAGTCGTCCGACACCGGAAAGTGGGGGCTAGAAAGACACGCAAAGGAAAGGGGACGAGAAAATAAAGCGTAAGGTAGCGAAGCGGTTCGACCGAGAAACCTAGGACCTAGAATCGGCGCGCGAGATGCGTGCTTCGCTTCTCGTTCCCTCCATTTACCTCCATCCGCGGTGAATCCCATTATAATTCTGAATGGCGCTCGGACGCATTTAACGAGACGCGGAACCGGTAATTAAAGCGAATTCCATTAATTATCCTTCCGCTCGTGTCCCTTACTCTTGCACTTATACTTACGCTTGCGCTACCGCGCGAAACATACACGAACATACGCGGAACGCGTGTTACCGCGTTATAAATTACTCGGCTGAAAATAAGTCCAACAAACGAGCGGACGAATCGTAGCTTTTATCCGCGCCCGACCATCCGTCATCCTTGACGATCGTGAAAAAGAACGGCTGTCCTAGCGGATTTCGTTAATGACTTTAAGTGGTGGCGCGGTGCGACACTGCGACGCGGCCCGGTGGTAATTCCGGCCTCGACGAAAGGCCGGCTGCGAAAGGCAATCAAGGGGAAACGCGCGCGTATTAAGAAGGTAGGTATCTTTCTTCCGTCCCGAGTCCAATCGTTATTCCGCACTTAACGAACCTTTTAATATAATTGCATCCCGCCATTGCCCGTTCTTTCAAATCTTCAAGTTTTTTTTCTGCGTAGTTTAGGCTGGAGAGAGATCGTTAACGAATTACTCGGATAAATCGTGCAAGTTGCTTCTGGAAAAGAAATTGGGTCGATATCAGAACGGGAAAGCAGGGATCCTTTCTTTATTCCTGGATATCCTAAGCAGTTATGTAACTCGTGTGGGAGACGAGAAACAGCGCGCGTGTTGGTTAATCCGGTTTTCTCCGATTTACTGCTCTCGCATGCGACACAGAGGCAATACGTGCAGGGCTTACCGCGAGAGCACGGCCTCAAAGATACGTCCTTCGGACCGGATCGGGCCGGATTAGCCCATCTAGCGGCGATGAGCCCCCGCGCGCACGCTAATTATCTCTTCTAGAGAGCGTCATCGCTGCGAAATAGCATCGCGCAGCTTTTGTCGCTTTTTAATTGGCACACAAGTTCAGCCGACGCCAAATTATTTCCAACTAAATTAACGAAATTAACGAAATTCTGAAAAAGGCGTGCGTAGATACGTGGAGCAGGAGCCAATCACTTCTCCTACGAAACCGAATACGTAGCAAGTTAACGGGAGCAGGGAGAGAGCTTGCGAATCTAGATGCTACATGCGAAAGATTAAGAATGTTGGACGAGATGGAGAGGCGGAAGTGGCGCAGTGGGTTATTAGCGCGAGTCGA